>CAUYQV010023036.1:0-37309 GCA_963574575.1 Galagoides demidoff | reverse complement strand
AACTACTATTTATAAACACAAGTAAAAGATAATTTAAAAAAACAGATCATGCCAAATCTTACAGACAATAGAAAAAGAAGAAATACTTCAAAATCATTCTACTTAATCTGGATATACCTGATATTAAAATTGGAGAAAATATATTATTATAAAGGGGAAATTTCAAACATTACACTTATAAATGAGGATGCAATATCCTAAACAACATATTAACAAGTTGAATTAAAATTAATGTTTAAGTAATATACTTTGGTCAAAATTAAATTCAATTTATGTGAGAATTAATCACTATTTTCTTTTCTTTTCTTTCTTTCTTCTTTTCCTTTCCCTCATCCTCTCCCTCCTTCTCTGTCTGCTCTCCCCTTCCCCCACCCCCACCAGGTCATTAATTGTCATTATTGTCCTCATATCAAAGTTGAATACATAGGATTCATATTTCTCCATTCCTGTTATGCTTCACTAAGAATAATGTGTTCCACCTCTATCCAGGTTAGTACAAATGCTGAAAAATCTCCATCTTTTTTAATAGATGAATAATATTCCATAGTATACATATACCACAGCTTACCAATCCATTTCTGGGTTGAAGGACATTTAGGCTGTTTCTACATTTTAGCTATGGTAAATAGGGCTGCAATAAACCACCTACTATAAGTGTCTTTATATTAAAGTTTTTCTTTCCTTCTGGATAGATGCCCAGTAATGCAATTGCAGGATCAAATGGAAGGTCTAGGTTGAGTTCTTTGAGCTTTCTCCATACTTCCTTCCAAAAAGGTTGTATTAGTTTGCAGTCCCACCAGCAGTGTAAAAGTGTTCCTTTCTCTCCACGTTGCACCAGAATCTGCAGTTTTAAGATTTTGTGATTTAGGCCATTCTCACTGGGGTTAGATGATATCTCAGGATGGTTTTCATTTGCATTTCTATAATAATTATGGATGATGAGCATTTTTTCATGTGTTTGCTAGCCATTTGTCTGTCATCATTAGAGAAGATTCTATTCATCTCTCTTCCCCATTGATGTAAGGGACTGTTGTTTTTTTTCATGTGGATTAATTGAAGTTCTATATAGAACCTGGTTATTAAGCGTTTGTCTGATTCAAAATAAGCAAATATTATTTACCATTGTGTAGGTTGTCTATTTGTGTTGGTTGTTGTCTCCTGGGCTGTACAGAAGCTTTTCAGCTTAATTAAATCCTGTTTGTTTATTATTGCTAGTTGTTGCTATTGCCATGGCAGTCTTCCTCATAAAGTCTTTCCCCAGGCTAATATTTTCCAGTGTTTTTCCTATTCTTTCTTTGAGGATTTTTATCATTTCATGCCTTACATTTAAGTCCTTTGTCCATCTCCAATCAATTTTTGTGAGTGGAGAAAGGTGCAGGTCCAGTTTCAGTCTTTTATATGTGGATATCCAATTCTCCCAACATCATTTATTGAATAGGGTGTCTTTCCCGCAGGGACACTCTTGTTTGGTTTATGGAAGATTAGGTGGCTGTAATTTGTTGGTTTCATTTCCTGGTTTTCTATTTGATTCCAAATGTCTATGTCTCTATTTTTGTGCCAGTACTATGCTGTCTTGACCACTAAGGCCTTGTAATACAGCCTAAAATCTGGTATGGCACTACCTCTGGCTTTGTTTTTATTACTAAGAACTGCCTTAGCTATACAAGGTTTTTTCTGGTTCCATACAAAACACAGAATCATTTTTCCAACTCTTTAAAATAGGATGTTGGTATTTTAATAGGGATGGTGTTGAATTGGTAAATTGCTCTGGAAGTACAGACATTTTAACAATGTTGTTTCCTCCTAGCCATGAGCATGGTATGTTCTTCCATTTGTTAATGTCCTTTGCTATATCCTTTCTTAGGGTTTTATAATTTTCTTTATAGAGGTCCTTCATCTCTTTTGTTAGGTATATTCCTAAGTATTTCATCTTCTTTGGGGCTATGGTGAAGGGAGTTGAGTCCTTAATTAACCTCTCAGCTTGGCTGGCGTATACAAAGGCAACTGACTTCTGGACACTGATTTTATATCCTGAGATACTACTGTGTTTTTTGATGACTTCCAAGAGTCTTGTGGTTGAGTCTTTAGGGTTCTGTAAGTATAAGATCATATCATCAGCAAAAAGGGAGAGTTTGACCTCCTCTGCTCCCATTTCGATGCGCTTTATTTTCTTGTCTTGTCTAATTTTATTGGCTAGAACTTCCAGCATTATGTTTAATAGTAATGCTGACAAAGGACAATCTTGTCTGGTTCCAGTTCTGAGAGGAAAACCTTTCAGTTTTACTCCATTCAGTAAAATATTAGCTGTGGGTTTGTCAGAGATAGTTTTGATCAGTTTAAGGAATGTACCACCTATGCCTATGCTCCTCAGAGTTCTAACTAGAAAAGGATGCTGGATTTTATCGAATGCTTTTTCTGCATCTATTGGGAGGATCATATAGTCTTTGGTTTTGCCTCTGTTGATACGGTGAATAACCTATATGGACTTGCATATATTAAACCAGCCTTGTATCCCTGAAATGAAACCTACTTGATCATGATGTATGACTTTTTTGATGATAAGCTGTAATCTATTGGCTAATATTTTGTTGAGAATTTTTGCATCTATATTCATTAGTAAAATTGGTCTGAAATTCAAAACCCTTTTAGTTGGGTCTTTTCCTGGTTCTGGTATCAAGGTGATGTTTGCTTCATAGAATGTGTTGGGGAAGATTCCTTCCTCCTCAATTTTTTGGAATAATTTCTGCAGTATAGGAATAAGCTCTTCCTTATTTCATCTATTTCATCTGGGCTAAGTCTAGGGAGAGGCTGTGATTCCTTCACATTGTCAAATTTCCGGGCATAAACTTTCTAGTAGTATTTAGAGATAATCTCTTGTATCTCTGTCGCATCAGTTGTTATTTCCCCTTTATCATTTCTAATTGAGGTTACTAGAGATTTTACTTTTTTATTTCTAGTCTGGCCAAAGTTTATTTATTTTTTTCAAATAACCAACTCCTTGTTTCATTAATTTTCTGAATGACTGTTTTGTTTTCAGTTTCATTAATCTCTGATTTAATTTTGGATATTTCTTTTTTTCTGCTGGGTTTAGGCTTAGATTGTTCTTCTTTTTCAAATTCCATCAGATGGCTTGTGAGCTTGTTGATGTGCTCTCTTTCTTTTTCGGATGTAGGCATCTAAAGCGATAAATTTTCCTCTCAGGACTGCTTTTGCAGTATCCCACAGGTTTTGGTAGCTTGTATCTTTATTGTTGTTATGTTCAAGGAATTTAATGATTTCATCTTTTATTTCTTCCTGCACCCAAGTGTCATTCAGCATAAGGTTAACTTCCATACCTTTGTGTGAGGTTGAGCATTTTTGTTGGAGTTGAGTTCCATTTCTAGTGCCTTGTGGTCTGAAAAGATGCAAGGTAGAATTTCAATTCTTTTGATTCTGTTGAGTTTGTTTTGTGTACTAGGATATGATCAATTTTGGAGAATGTTACTTCGGACAATGAGAAGAATATATATGCTTTATCTTTGGGATGGAGTGTTCTATATATGACTATCATGCACAATTGCTCTAGGATCTCATTTTAATCTCTAATATCTTTGTTTAATTTCTGTTTAGAGGCTCTATCAAGCTCTGAGAGAGGGGTATTGAAGTCCCCTGTTATTATGGTATGATAGGATATTATTGCTCAGACTAAGCAAGGTTTGTTTTAAGACTCTGGGAGCATTTAAATTGGGTGCATAAATATTTAGATTTGAAATGTCTTCTTGTTGTATTTTTCTCTAGATCAATATGAAGTGACCATCATTGTCTTTTTTGACTTTAGTTGCTTTAAACCTGCATGTATCTCAAAATAAGATTGCAACTCCCCTTTTCTTCTGAGTTCCATTTGCCTGAAAAATTGACTTCCAACCCTTAGCTCTGAGTTTTAATTTGTCTTTTGATGTGAGGTGTGTTTCATGCAGACAGCAAATAGATGGCTTGTGTTTTTTAATCCAATCAGCCAATCTATGCCTCTTGAGGGGGGAAATTCAAGCCAGTGACATTTATTGAGATAATTGATAAGTGTGGTAGCATTCTACTTATCTTATTTTGTGAAAGTCCATTGCTTAGTTTTGTCTTTTGCATTATTATGGAAACTAGGTTCTGTCCTTTATTTCCTGGGTGTTTACTTTGCTGAACGTCCATTGTGATGGTCAGTGTGTAGAACAGGTTGCACTATTTCCTGTAAAATTGGTCTTGTGGCAAATTTCCTCAATATTTGCATAGCAATAAAAGATTTAATTTCTCCATCAATTTCAAAGCTTAGCTTAGTGGGATATAGAATTCTGGGCTGGGAATTGTTCTGTTTAAGTAGATTAAAGATAGATGACCATTGTCTTCTGGCTTGAAAAGTTTCATTAGAGAAGTTGGCAGTCACCCTATTAGATTTGCTGCTGTAAATCAGTTGGCGCTTACTCCTGGCAGCTTGCAAAATCTTTTCTTTTGTCTTTACTTTAGATACATTTATCACAACGTGCCTTGGAAAAGCTCTATTTGAGTTGAGGTGACCAGGGGACCAATATTCCTCTGAAAGGAATATGTCAGAATCTTTGGTGATATTTTGGAAATTTTCATTTATAATATTCTCTAGAATGGCTTCCATTCCTCTGGGGTATTCTTCTTCCTCTTCTGGGATATCTATAAACTCGTATGTTTGAAGGCTTCATAGAGTCCCATAATTTTGTCAGTGAATGTTCTGCTTTCTCTCTCTACTTTTCTGCCTCTTTAACTATATGAGTTATCTCAAGAGCTTTATCCTCTACTTCTGAGATTCTTTCTTCTGCATGATCTAATCTGTTGTTGATATCTTCCTTATGTTCCCTAATTGACTGCTTCAGTTCCTTCAGGTCTGCTATATCCTTTCTATATTATCCATATCATTCATCTCTTATTTGATTCTGTTTTTGGATTTCCTTTTGGTTATGTTCCACATTCTCAGCAATTTTCTTCATTTTTTTTTTTGTTGTTTTCCACTTTCTCAGCAATTTCTTTCATTGTTTTCATTATCTGTATTTTAAATTCCCATTCTGTCATTTCTAACATTTCTTCATAAGAGGAATCCTCTGATGTAGCTACCTCATGATTCCTAGAATAGGTTACTCTGGACTGGTATTACATGTTGCCAGGATTTTTCTGCTGATTCATCTTCATGAGTGTTTTCTTGTATCTATTTCCTTACTCTAGTTTTCCTTTCACTTCTTCTTGCTCTTTAAGTTACTGTGCCACTGGCCTAAAGTTTTAATGAGTCCTATTGGTACAGGACCAGAAGGATGAGGAGATTGAAGAGCAAGAAGGGAAAAAAGATTTAAAAAAGAGAAAGAAGAGGGGGTGAGTAAAAGGAAATATTGACAAAAGAAGAAAAACACTGAAAGAAAGAAACAGGAGTGATAAAGGTATAATGCAGGGTACTATGACCCAACCTCAAAGACCCCCAACCTCTGGGGGTGCTAGGTTTAGTTCAACAGACACAGTACCCCACCTCTACCAAGTAGAGAGAAAAGACAAAAAATACTATAAATCAAACTGAAACAAACAATGAAAAACCCTTATGGGATAAAATTAGGGGGAAAAAACAAATAATAGGGGCAGAAACACTGGCAAAAATGAAATGCTAATTGTTAAAGAAGTTAAAAATGGAAGATTGTATTCAAACTAGAATAGTGAAACAAAGAGAAAAAACAAAAAGGAAAAAAAGAAGGAAAATGTCAAGGAAAAATGTTGAAATTCACCCCCCCCAACAAACAAACAAATAACAACAACAAAAACCCCCAAACCAAAAAACCAAACAGTATGTATACCTTGCTGAATAATGTCCAGGCAACAGGTGATCTTCTGAGGTATGGCATGTTAATCATAATGTTGATACAGCTGTACAAGATGGAGACTGGAGGCCTCTGCTGATCTCTCAGACCCTACAGGCTTGGGAGCCCAAAAGTCTCCTCAGCCCACTTAAAAGACATGCCAAACTATGAACCTTGGCCAGGCAGAAGCTTTCCAAGGAAAGCACTTATCCCTGGGGTCTCTCCTAGAGTGGCTGCCTGCTTGTCCAGTGTGCCAAATCCAGTCTCCCTCTATGCCACTGAGGGCCAAGGCTGTTAATCTGCCAAACACTTGGATCTCTGCACTTCCCCAGTATCTCTGGCCCCACCTTTGGGCATCTCAGTCACTAGATTAATTGCCCAAGGTCTCCTGCCAATCTCTGCCCTGCAACACACAGGGGCAGCTCCCCCACAGAAACTGTGCAGGCAGCCCACAGCTGAATGATATTAGCTCCTTTCTAGCTCAGAGGCTCAGTCTGGGGGCCCCAGATAACACCCAAAGTCATCTGCACACTGGCCCAAGATCTCCTAAGGCAGTTCAACCAAGTGCCCAAGTCCAAAAAACCAAAACAGCCCCCATGTAAGGCTTTTCCTGCTTGCAGTCTCACTGTTGCTATGGTTACAGCTGCAGGCACCCTCCCACCAAACAAATGCAGCTACCTCTTGCCAGTTTTCCACTGCTTCTGTCCTCCTCTTGGGGTCCGGAAGTTTTTCTCCGACTTCCTGTGTCACCAAAGGGAAGCATCTGGGCAAAACCCACCAGACAGAGATGCCTGGTGTCTTCTCTCCCCATTCTCACTGCACCCCGCTGCACACAGAAGCTGTTACTTGGCTGCCATCTTAGCTCAGTATAGCTCTGTATAGATAACTTTAGTTTGATCCTTCCCCAAACTCTGCCAACCTATATAAGGTAAGGCATTGCCTTTATTTCAGAAGGGAGAAAATTGAGGCTTTAATAATAAAACTCTTGCCCAATTGTGTCTGCTTTTCTAAGAACTCAAGGTTTCTACAGCAATTTGATCCTATATATCACAAGCTATAAGCCAGTGTTTCTGAGAATACTGTTAATTCATTAGAAATCTTCATAGAATGCTTGTTTGCCAAGTTAATTTTTTAGTATTATACCAGCTAAGATGACATCAACTGTAAGAAGAAGGAAAAGTTTTAGATGAAAAAACAAACAAACAAAAAACATAGATCATGTGTAATTCCAAGAGAAAAGTGCCAGAACTTACAATAGATTCTGGCAGAAGATGATGCAGAGCAGACCAAGAAGAAGCAAGCTATCAAGAGCTATTTATAGGGACCAACCCACAAGAGGATTGAGGTATGGTGAAAAGGGTTGCTGGGGTGTGTGTGTGGGGGGTGAGGGGTGAGGGGTTGTTTTTCTCTTCTTCACATCTCTGAGAGTCAGAAGGCTCACAAGTTATTGAATCTTTCTACCTTCATGAGCCCAATACTGCTGCTGCCAGTGAACTGGGAGCTTTTTGAGGACAAAGCATTAGGATGCCAGCCCCCTTTGTGTGATTCACATCACCACTAACCTGAGTCAGGATGGCAGGTGCTATAAGGCACCTTTGTCCTTCCTAGGGAGCTTCAGCCCCTCAGTTGTGATCTTGATTGTTTTCACACAAACATTTTACAACTCCAGCACAGCCTGCCATAGACATGGGGAGGTGATGAATTCTAAGGGATCTGTGTAACCTTAGTAACTGCACATTCTGGATAGGCTGCCCTCTGGAGAAAGCCACAGACACTTTTTCTCCATTTCTGCTCCCCTGGCCATGGCTGCTGAGATAGATACTTGATCCAGGGATTTCAGGAGCTGCTGCTTCCCCACACACACTTGATACATACACAACAATGTGACTTCCTTAGAGAGAAGCCACTTAAAGACATGTAGAAGAGTAAGGGATGATAAGACTATGAGCTCCTTGCTCATCATCCCTCCTTCATGCTGCTTGCCTGGCTGGTCCATCAAATCAGGGAACCTACCAAAGTGGAAAAGTAGAGGGACATCAAACCTGCTTGAATGCCCCACAAGCAATTTAGAACCAGCATGTTCCTCCCTGGCATAGTCAGGCATTGAATTTCAGGGGTCGTGGGACAGGTCCACAGGCCAGATCAGGTACCTCCAGGACTTGATCATGGTGCTCAGGGGCACAGAGGGGAAATGTGTGAACTAATCTCAAGAGGTGAGGGAGCCCATGTAGGGAAAACCAAAGAAAGAGAACAGTGTAGATCCCTGTCTTAGAGTACCCTTTCCCCCACAGGAAGGTTGTGCTCTCAGCCCAGCATGGAATGTGGACAGGGAAGCTCTCAACCTGCAGTACTATTGCTGGGGAGCTGAGCTGGTTTGAGTTCCTGCCTGCTGGAAGGTGCCAGAAGTAGACTACAGAGCAGGGGAAGTAAAAGAAAAACAAAACCCACTCCTGAAAGCCAGATTGTGAGTCTCAGATGACGCTACCTCCACAAGCAGAATTCCTGGCTGGATGAGGCCATTTTAACCTCTCTTTGGTGGCTTTCCCCAGAAACTGAGGGCAGACCTTTGACCCCTATTGGAACAGCTATTTAACCAACTATTGTAAAGCCTTAGGGCAATACAGAGAGGGACCCAACCCAGTCTTGTTCAACTTCATTTTCCCATCATCTTGGGCTAGCAGAGAATATGGGCTCACCTACAAGTTCTAAGGCCCCCAAAACCACTTGGGGAATTCAGATACCTCTCTTGAGGGGTTAGACATGATCAGATGTCCCTTCACAAACACTGCATCTTGTTCCTTGCAGCCAAGTGCCACCTATTGATAGGGAGATCAATTTGTGTAGCCCTTGACAGCATTTACTGACTCAATAATACAGAGTGTGTTTGATTCCTACCCATAAGCACCATCTGTTGTCTCAGAGATTAAACTGATATGCAAATAAAGTTTATATTGTTAAGAAGAACACAAGACTAGGGAAAGAAGATTTCAAAGAACTCAATCCTCCCTTATCAAAGAAAGACAAGGTACATGCCCACACACATAGCTCACCACTGCTATAAATGACTAGCAACTGGGAAAATCAGCACACTAAGGAGGATATCTATAACTAAGGCATATATGAAGAACCTAGATCCCCATCAAAATACCCACAAACAAAGCCAAAGGTTCTTAGTCAACATAAACTACAGATACTCCTAAGAAAAAAAATTCATGGCCTTAAATGGCTACTTCAAAAAGACAGGAAGATTACAAATTAACAATCTAAAGACATGTCTCAAGGAACTACAAAAGAAGAGAAAACCAAACACAAAGAAGCAGAGAAAATAAATACCTCAGGTTAGAGGTATTAAACAAAATGAAAAAAAAAATACAAAGAATCTAAGAAACAAAAGCTGGTTCTCTGAGAACATAAATGAAATTACAGACTTCTTGCAAGATTAACAAGGAATAGCAGAGAAAGGGCTTGTTTAAAACCTCTTTGGTTTTTTTTGTATATATTGAAACTGGCAAATAAATTGCATCAATTATTCAGCATCAATCTCCCACTATGGAATGAAAATAAATCTCCCTCTCTGTATGTTCTTCTGCCTCCCTACAGCTATATTTGATTAGTTATGGGTGTTGAAATCAGGATTATTAAACTGTTATCTCTAAAAAAAAAGAAATGAAAAGGAGATATTACCACTCTACAGAAATACAAAATATCTTCTGAGACTACTGTAAAAATCTCTACACATGTAAACTAAAATACACAGAGGAAACGGACAAATCCTTGGAAACACACAACTTTCCAAGACTCAATCAGGGAGAAATAAATTCCTGAACAGACAAATAATGAGCAGAGATATTGAAGCAGTAATAAACAAAACTTCCAACAACAACAAAAAGCCCCTGACCACATGGATTCACATCAAGATCCCACCAGACTTATAAAAGAGTTTATCCCCATTCTGCAGAAATTTTCTATCACATGAAGAAAGAGGAAATCCTCCTCTAACTCATTCTATGAAACCAATATAACCTTGCTACCAAAGACAGGAAAGAACACAACAAATACGAAAACTATAGATGAATATCACTTAGGAATATAGATTGAAACTCCTCAATACAATTCCAGCAAACCAAATCCAACAGGACATAAAAACAAAACAAAACAAAACAAACAAAAAACACCAGGACAAAGAATGCAAGGATTTTTCAACACCTGTAAATAAATAAATTCAATTTACCACATAAACAGATGTATAAATAGAGGCCACACAATCATCTTAATAGAAAAAGAAAAAGAATTCAACAAATTCAGCACCATTTCATGATAAAAACCCTCAACAAACTAAGCACTAAACAACATTATCTCAAAAATTTAGATGCCATATATGACAAACCCACAGCCAAATGAATGGTGAAAAGTTGAAAGCATTCCCACTAAAGACTCTGGCAAACAAGGGTGACAACTGTCACCATTATTATTCAACATATTCTGGAAGTTATAGCCACAGCAATCAGGCATATCAGAAAAAAGGAGATCAAGCTATCTTTGTTGCTGATAATAATGTCTTATATTTATAGAACTTATATGGACTACACATAGAAACCCTTGGTATTGACAATTAAATTCAGGCAAGTCTAAGGATACAAAATCAGCAGCATTTCTATACACCAATAATAATAAAGGTAAGAAACAAATCAAATACTTATATCATTCACACTGGCCACAAAGAAAACAGAATATCTAGAAATATATTTAACCAAGGTGATGGAGCTATATAAAGAGAACTATGAAATATTGAGGAAAGAAATCAGAGATGAAATAAATAAATGGAAAAACATAAGCTCGGGATAGACAGAATCAACATAGTTAAAATGTCCCTACTATTTTAATTTATAGATTCATTGCAATCTCCATCAAAATACCAACACAATATTTCAAAGATTTAGAGAAAAATAACTCTAAGCTTTGTCTGGAGCCAGAAAAAAGCCCAAAGAGCAAAAGCAATCTTAAGCATAAAGAACAAATATGTATACATCACATTACTAGACTTCAAAATATACTACAAGTCTACAGTAACCAAAACAGCATGGTATTGACACAAAAACAGAAACATAGACCATGGTAACAGAATGGCAATTCCTGATATAAAACCATCTACCTATAGCAAATTGATCTTTATCACAGCAAACAACAATACACACTAAGGAAAAGACACTCTATTTAGTAAATGGTGCTAGAAAAATTGGATAGGCACACGAAAAAGAATGAAATGGAACTCCTATCTCTCACCACTCAAAAAATTAATCAAAGATGGATAAAAGGCTTACACAGAAGATAAAAACATAAGAATTCTAAAAGAAATATAGAAAAAACTCGTTTAGATATTAACCTAGTCAAAGAACTTATGACTAAGACTCCATTGACAATTAACAGCAACAATAAAAATGAATAAATGGAACTTGATTAAATTAAAAAGCTTCTGCACAGCTAAAGTAATCAACAGACTAAATACACAGCCTACAGAATGAGAGAAAATATTTGCTAGTTATACATCCAATAAAAGGCTAATATCCAGATTCTATAAAGAACTCAAGTAAATAACTGAGTAATAATTTGCCTCATTAACATGTGGGCAAAAGACACAAACAGAAAGCTTTTCAAAATGAAATAGACATATGGACAGTAAGTAGAAATATAAAAAATTGCTCAGTGTTACTAATCAGCAGGAAAATGCCAATTAAAAGTACAATGAGATGTCACCTTAACTCAGTTAGAACAGTTATTATTAAAATGTCCAAAAACAACAGATTCTAGTATGAATGCAGAGAGCTAGGAACAGTGCTCCCATAAGCACTGCTGGTGGTACAACCTTTATGGAAATAAATATGGACATTACTATAAGAACTAAAAGCAGACTTAGCATTCAATCCAGCAGTCCCACTACTAGGTATTTACCCAAAGGAAAAGATGTCATCTTATTAAAAAGACATCTACTTTCAAATGTTTATTGCAGCACAGTTCACAATGGCAAAGATCTGGAATGTCCAAGTACATATTGATCCACGAGTGGATTAACAAAATGTGACATTCGTATACCTCAGAACACTACTCAGCCATTAAAATGATGAATTAACACCTTTTGAACAATGTGAATGGAACAGCAGACCATTGTCCTAAATGAAGTAGTAAAAGGATAGAGGGTGGTGCCTGTGCCTCAGAGGAGTAGGGCACTGGCCCCATATAGGAGGTGGAGGTGGTGGGTTCAAACCCAGTCTTGGTCAAAAACTGAAAAAAAAAAAAAAAGAAGAATAGAAACAACCCCATATGCACTTGCTATTAAACTGGAACTAACTGATGTGTACACGTGTGCACAGAAGAAAATAAAATTCCAGAGAAGAGCAAACAGGGAGGGAGAAGAAGAGGATGGGAACAAACACCCAATGAGTACAATGAACACTATTTGGGTGATGGACACCATTATAGCCTTAACTCCACCATTACTAAAGCAATCTATATAATGCAAATCATTAGTACTCCCATTGTATTTTGAGATACAAAAAACCTTAGTATTGATTACCTAAGCTTAAGAAAAAACACAACAGTTGACCACTTAACGTGGCCCTGCTAGATTTACTTTAAGCCTGCTTTTATTCCTGTTATTGGATTTCACATTAAGATTTTTGAATTTTTTTTTTTTTTTAGAAAAAACAAAAATAGCAAATATTGCATTCTTTCTGCAGAGCAGTGTTTTTCACATTTGAATAAAGGGACTAATTGTCATGAATGTACAATGTTGATGAAAATTATATTTATTATAATTATGTATATACATAAGTTAGGTATAAATTCATGCATATTACTCTGAAACAATAATAAAATCAATATTTTTATAAATTAAGTATAAATAAAACTGCCAAATCAACAAATTCAAATTAATATTACATTAATGCAGCATTTTTTTAGCCTATTTATATAAGCATGTATGCACATGCTGAAATTAATTTTCTAAAACCAAGTGGGTATTGCATGGCAGAGCTAGGAGTAAAAGTGAGGCAGTCTGGCTCCAGAGTCTGGGCTCTGAACCACTAAGACATACTGCCTTCCAGGGAGATGGATTAATTAGAAAAGTAAATGGTATGGCTGTATTTGCAACTCTTTGGAAATGCAAGCTGATTTTAAAGGCAATCATGAATTGGGAATTGAATTCTACTGTCCACACTCTGATCCACTCCCCGATTGAAATTTCTTATACTTTTTATCACATAGTAAGATACTTTTAGAAGAATGCATAGGTGATAACAAGGAATATTCACAAAAAAAATTTTTCAGTCTGACTGAAATATTCCTATTTATAATTGTCTCATTTATTTCTGTATAAAATAAATTTCAGTCATATAGTATTATCTATTTTATCTATTTTGTAACACAGTTTCACTGGGCCATTCTGCTTTTCTGGCTTTGCAGTATTTAAATGGCCATCTACATTTCAATGTTAGGGTTGATGGCAACTGGTTTATTTTTATTGCTCTGACTTCAGCGAAAATAAAACCCAACACAAGAATATGAAGCTCTTAAAAAGCCTTAAACTTTGCGGCTCTTTTTAAAAAAGCACAAATATTTGAGGTCTGAATTTCATTCATGATGATTCTTTTCACAAACCATCAAAACCCCGAATCATTTTAAATAAAGCTATTAAAAGATACTCACAGTGGATGCTTCCTAAATTTTATTTTTATTGGGTTGTTTACTTTGCCATTTCCTTGCTAGACTGCAGCACTCCCTTGCTATTCTTTTTATTTAGCAGTTATTTCCAATCTCTCAGAACAGCTGCTTGAAGGCTTAGTGTTAATTTTAGACAAGATGAAAATGGATTCAAAAAATTCTCTTCTGATTAGATGATTGAGACAGGAAAAATATGGCTTTTCAAATACCCAGAAAGACCTAGAATCCAAACTTCAATCAAATTAGGACTGAGTTTATGGGCCATTTTCTGAATAAATTTTTGATTCTAAATTTCATAATACAAAATGATATACAAGATTATTACATATTTCCTAATATCACATATAAATATGAGGCAAATGGTCAGTTACTCAATCAAAAGTGACTACAGAACTTACATTCCAAACTATTAACTTGAGGCTATTTCCTGTCTGCCAAATGTATCCTATATTATTTAAAGGGAAAAACTGTAAAATCAGTTACTTAGCTACATGTAAAATAAAGGAACTAAATATAACATTATGTTATTTTTCTATTATTTAGGAATAATTTGAATACAAGAGTTTTAAAGAAAAATCTAACCCATTGGCCAAACTATGAATATGATTATAAGCTACTGCTCTATCTAACAGTATACCTACAGGAAATTTAATAAATTTTCTTCATTTTTAAGAGAGACTTTTAAAAGGTAAAGCACTGTGTGTTATACATTTACCAGAGTTAAGATGTTTAAAGAGTTTTTTTCTGACTACACTAATCATATTCCTGCATGGGGATATAAAGACAAATAAGACACCACTCTAGCCCTTAAGAAGTTCACAATCTCCTGGGAAAGACAAATCTATAAACACACAACTATGATAACAATGTAATAAAGTATTTTAGTGGAGATATGTACATAAGAGTTCTGCTGATCAAGCTTCAAAACTTGCCACTATGCACTTCCATTGGTAGCACTGTACAAACAACTCAGTAAGGTCTGCTTCTCTAACTGTGAGAAGCACAGTAAACCAAGTAAACATCAATAGATAAACAGTGAGGAAACTGTTAGGAAATCCTAACTGAAAATCTTGGCATGATAAAGATGTGTACAAAATGGGTTTCTGCATCATGATATTGCACCAGCTCATACACCATTGTCTGTGAGGGAGTTTTTGTTTGTTTTTAAGACAGAGTCTTACTCTTTCACCCAGGCTAGAGTGCCATGGCATCATCATACCTCATAGCAACCTCAAACTTCTGGGTTGAAGCAATCCTCCTGCCTCAGCCCTCCTGAGTAGCTGGAATTAGACTCCCACCATAAGACCTAACTAGTTTTTCTATTTTCAGTAGCGCTGGGGTCTTGCTTTTTCTCAGACTGGTCTTGAACTCCTGAGCTCAAGCAATCTACTTGCTTCTGCCTCCCAGAATGCTAGGATTATAGGTGCAAGCCACCATATCCGACCTGTGATTGAGTTTTTAGCAAGTAAACAAATAACTGTATTAAAACATCTTGCCTACTCACCTAATCTGGCCCCCAGTAACTGTTTTTTTTTACCCAAAGATAAAGGAAACATTGAAAGGAAGACATTTTAGACATTCAGGACATTAAGGATAATACAATGATTGTCCTACCGGCCATTCTAGAAAAAGAGTTGCAAAATTGCCTTAAAAGGTGGACTAGGCTCTGGCAATTTTGGCACTGTTTGCATAGCATAATTGTCAGAACTCCTAGTTGTCATCAGAAACAGACAAGAGAGAAATAGCAGCTCTGCCTGGAGGGTCAGCCATGTAGTTACAAATAGGATTAGTCTGAGATAGAGAAACATCAGACATCATACTCAGCTGGGAGACTAGCAAAGTGGGCCAGATGGTCTTAAGATTGCCTTTCTCTAATAAAAAGTGACAAAAAGATTGACAGAAATGGATTTTCTTTTTTTCCCCTGTAACTACAGATTACCAGTTTTTCTAAAACTTACTTTTACCTTTTTCAATCATGTGAAATCTCCTGAAGTATGTAAAATAAGGATGGTATAATATTTTGAAAGCATAGAAGGGGAGCTTTTGTGTGGTTGAAACTTCTATTATTTTTGGCAGAAGCAGTATAAGATTCTTTATTCAAATTGTATTTTTCCACAAGGTCTAACCTATGATAGAAATTTGGAAGGGGAAGGGATAAATACAAAGGAAATCACTGCTAAAAATCTTAAAAGAATGCCAGTCATGAAAACAACCTAACTCCACAAAGAGCTTTAAGGAAGAACGATCTCTTCTTATTTTACTCTTGCCATTGTCAGGATGTTATACAGAGTCACCTTCTGCTTTAGAGACACTTTAGATTGCAGGGAAAAGAAGCAGGGTTGGTTAAGTCAGTGAGGAATGAAGAGGGAAGCTGTGATGCATAGACCACTGTCCATAGCTCCACAACTTGGCCTCCTGGGGAGCTGGGTCAAGGCCAGCCATAATTCATAATCCAAGCAATAGCAGCAATGATCAGTTACTTCTGATGACTGATGGGCATCTTCGTTAAACTCACAGAAGAGATTATTTTTTTCTCCCCAGATTGGCAATTCTACCATCTTCAATTGCCCAGTTTTGTTTTGTTTTGCTTGACTATGTTTTGCTTACTTTCTGTATCTCCACTGACCTCTTCCTTTTTTCCAAAATTGCCTCTCTGATTTTTCAAAAATGAGAATGTGATGGAGTCATTTAGTCACTGCATAATTCAGAACATCTTAATTGATCAGAATTCCAGAGCTAGGTCAATGAAGACGTGCCTAGGCCCCTTTATAGTTAACTCCACATTTCTACTGTATTTCAAGAAATGTTGATTATAAGAAACATTAAGCAGGTTTTATTCTACCATCCAAAAAAGCTAAAAAAGAGCATACCCAATTTATCTTTTAGAAAACTCATAATATACATTAATGTGTTCAAGTAAAAATAAAAACCTTTTAACTCCACTTAATTATGAAATTCATTTTAAAGGTAGGACTTTATTTTTTTTCCTGAATACTTTTTTCTTTTATCAACCTTTTAAAACATTTCTAAAAAGAGTTTACCCATACCTATTGATTGAGAGGCACTACCCCAGGTAGTTTTAATCAGAGCATTGTGTCTGTCTGGTCCACAGTTTACAGGGAAGTGTCAGGAATGCATGGTTATGTTACTCAATAATTTATCTGTCAGGAACCACTGGTAGACATTGGCCTCTTAAGAAGTCCAAAGTAACTCCAGGAAATTTGTATCCTGTAACCATTCTAGGTAAACCCCATAAACCATGAAATAGTTTTCTAAAAAATAGGACTGATTAAGTTGTTTCTAAAGCCAAGAGAATTAAGTGGCTCAACCTACAAACCAACTTGGATTCTTGAAGGCCCAAGAGACTGAAATGACCAAGCTGTTTTGAGACGGAGGGGAGGGGAAACAAAGTTTTGTCCCTCCTTAACCAGAGATACAATTAAGCATGTGTACTTTCAGAAGCAATCAAGATTCACCCCATATTGATCATTTACCTGTTAATTCCTATTAGGATCATGCAAAAAGATGAGGAAAGTAGGGAGAGTATGCTCTTGATTTTGTCTTGCTCAGTACTCAGATTTCATCTTTCCTTTATAATCATATGAATTTTTTTCCTCTCTTCTCCTTTTTTTTTAAGGTAAAGAGTTGCTTTGGGATAGAATAAATAATGCAACTATTTAGTGCTTTGTCATTTTAGGGAAAGCTAGAAGAAAACTACTCTTATTATTAAAAAGCCATCTTTGAGTTAATTCCATTTAGTGAAATTTATCTCCAAGCATTTACCAACTAGTTGTCTTAGCTACATCTGACTCCCCTCTACTTCCAAGTGCTCAGCACACTCAGGCTGCAAGCTAGCCAAGTCCCATGCTGGCAATCTACATTTTACCTATTTCCTAAACTCTATCAAGACTCACTCATCCATTGCCTCATTCTATCAGAACTCTGTTTTTCATTTCATCAAACATGGTTTTTAGTATAAATCTCTACTCAAGTGACAGCATACTTTGCCTGTGCATATACAGTTGGGCTAGCTTTGATTTTTCCAACAAAAGCAAAAACACATAACAGGCTATGAGTTGCCTAAAGTCAGAAATGTTGCATGTGTCCTGTTGAAAATATAGGACTTCAATGATGGTGATAAAAAATTATTGATATATCCAATACATAATTTTAATATTCTATGTTAAGCATATCTTACTCACTGCATATTCCATTATCCATAACTTCTTCCATTATCAAATGGCACCCAGAACTCACAGAATGTTTTGCCACTTGACTTTTAAGTACTAGAGTGGCTCAGGACATGGTGTTAAGCCTTAATCTCTTCTCTCTAGACATTCCTTCTGTAGGAAACTGGTGGTTCTCATCCAACCACAAGAACTCAATGACCAATAATGATATGAATGATTACCAGGATTGAATCTGAATACCAGACCCTTCCTCTTAACTTTGGTTGTCTACTAGAGATCTCCACTAGGAGATTTTTTCAGGCTTTTCAAACTTTATTTATTTATTTTTTTTTTTGAGACAGAGTCTCAAGCTGTCCCTCTGGGTAGAGTGCCATGGCATCACAGCTCATAGCAACCTCCAACTCCTGGGCTCAAGCGAGTCTCCTGCCTCCACCTCACAAGTAGCTGGGACCACAGGCGCCCGCCACAACGCCTGGCCATTTTTTGGTTGCAGCCATCATTGTTGTTTGGCGGGCCCTGGCTGGGGATTCGAACACGCCACCTTAGGTGTATGTGGCTGGCGCCTTAGCCGATTGAGCCACAGGCACCGAGCCTAAACTTCACATGTCTAAAATTCAATTAATGATCTTTTCTGTGTCCTGCTCCTCTCTCACAGCTAACAACCTATGTGGCATCAATGCTGCTGTTCTCAAGCCAGAGAGTTGGGTATTGTCCTGGATATTCCTCTCATTTAAATCTCATATCAAATTAATCTTTGGCATTTTTATTTTTAAACAGCTTTTCAGCTCATCCTTTCTCTTCATTTCCAATGACATCTTGATAATCAAAGTTACTGGCAGGTATTCTCTGATTTGCAAATATAACCTCTTACCTGATCTTTCTTAATCTAGTCTTCCTTTCCATTCTCCCCAACTAGTTCTCCAGATTGCCGCCATAGTGATCTTTTAAACAATAAATCTAATCATGCAACTCTGCAATGGTTTTGTTGCTTTTATCACAAAGTCTAAGTACATGGATGTGGCTTGTACATGCTTATGTGATCCACATTTATTTCCACTTACTGATGAAGCTTTACTTTCTGCCACTCCCTGACTCTCTACATTGCTAGCTCTGATTTAGCTACAATTTTCTATCTCTATTATTCTAATGCACTGAACATCTTCTTTACATATAGATCTGCACAAAGTAAATCTGTTTGAAATATCAGTTTTCCTCTTCCTGACTAATCAAATTATCTTAAGTTAGTCCTGTTTTAAACTGTACTTCCTCAAGAAAACCTTAAAGGATCCTTCAGTCTTATTAAAAACAATCATTGTACTTTGAATTTTTCCTTTGTGATGCTTATCAGAATAAGAATTGGTCATTTTTATACATATTTGCTTAGTATGTAACTTCACTGTTAGGTTATAAGGTCCATAAGTATAGCATTGTTTGTTCTCTATTTGCATCAAACACCTTGACATGTGACATGCTATCAAACAGTACTTCTTTCTAAACATAAAATAACAAGAAATATCTAATTCTTATTATTTGAGGCTTTTATTTAGTGATACTTGACAGCAATATCACCCTTTCTAGCCCATAACTGTGTGCTTTATAATAGAACTATGAGAAACTTAGTCTAGCAAATTATGATTGACAGTTGTCACATCTTATAATTTATCTGAGATTTAGCAGACAAGACAAATACCTTTAAAAGACATTTTCCCCACTTAATCTCTACTGATCCTTCTGATGTTATAGGTCTACCATAGTATGGCTGTTACTGGCTGATCACCGAGCAGAATTCTGAAAAAAGTATGAGCTCACTGAAAAAATGAGAGAGAGAGAATAGAAATTTGAAATAACTATCACAAGTAACTAGGTATTCAAGAGTCAAAGAAAAATGGTTTCAATAAAATGTGGAACACAGCAGGCAACAGAAATAGCTACTTTGAAATTGTAACTGGAAACAGAGTTTATAATAACTATAAGTGGGTCAGACAGATTTGCCCTCCTGGCATAAATTTTTAAGGTAATTGAAAGGTTCATGAATTAAAGATAGACTTTTCTGAAATATTACAAATATATACCTATCACCTGGCATGTTATTTAATGAATTGCTAAAGATTTTTATGAACTTTGCACATGCCAGACATGATTCTTATAAACAGCATTGGGTTACTGTTGCTCAGCTGGCTTTAATTAGTTGAAATGGCATGCAATCAGCATCACAAACTAATAATATTCCTTTTCATGATCATTTTGTTCCATGAAAAAATAACAAATGACAAATGGGTAAAAATGCTATTTAAATTACAAAATAATGAATCCAAAGGGAATATTAGTTAGTTTGATTTGAAATGCCCGAGATGGTTTATATATGATTTCCCAAAGCAATTGACTTGACCAGATGCATCTGAAGACGTTTTCCATTTTGATCCTGGAGTCAAATGAAGAGTTTCGCCACAGGACAAAATGTATCACCAACCTTATCTAACTTTATTCTAGTCTGTAGAAATACTTACATGTATTCGTGTGCGCATACCTGGAAGCAAACACATTTACATATAGGAAATCATCATTTTATATGGACACAAAAATATTATGATAGGACTATTTCATAATGTTATTGATTTTATAGAAACTTGTAGATTTATTGTCACTTTCAAAAGCCTCAGAAAAAGTAAAGGACAATATCCTCCCAGCCAAGGATATGCTATCTATATGTACAGTTGTCTAAATTTTCAAAATAAAAGGAATGAAAAATGCAGCATTTACATTGCCATGCCTTGACCCTGATTTTAACATTAGATTAAAGTTTTGGGCCTTATAATCCCACACCCCTAGTAAAACTAGAAAGGAAAAAAATAAAGAAGTTCATAGAGATAGGATAAGGAACTGTACAAAGCTCATGAAATACTACTACTTGTTTCAGACAGACACTTTGATTTAATGTGCATTGGCAGACAATTCAAAAATATTACTGAGCTCTTATATGACACATGAACCTGCTACAAAGCTTGAATTACTCATTTGTTTATCTCATAAAGCATGGGCTGGTGCAACATAAGGACGTTTCTAGCACACTCCATGGAAACATAATCTGTAACTGTTTAAAATGATAAAAGGCTAGCAAAACAGATTGAATACTATGTATTAAGGGCATCAGATTAACAGCCCTCAGAAAATATAAAAACAGAAAAAAAAAGCATAAATCTGAACATTTGGCCTTGCAGTTACGGATACTCTTAAAAGGTATTCAGTGGCAAACAATTGCTTTTTAGTTATTAAATCATGCTTGGCTTTTGATATCACCTGCATAACCTGAATCTAGAGAGTCTGTTATCAACATTTTAATGACATCTTTTGTTGAGCATCTACATGAACGGGTTATTCATGAAAATTTACAGTTGGTTCATTCATACTTTCTTTCTTCACATTAAAGCCCTTAACATAATTCAAATGCCTCCATATAGACTTTTCCACATTGTTGAATTAACACTAACAAAATGATTAATGATCCAATCTAAGCACAGCTGCTGTGAAATTCTGTTCTAGATTTCCTCTGGTATTACTATGTGTTTTGAAAACAAAGCCCACATTAAATGTAGGGCGTAGTACGTTAGTGTTCCATAATTTCTTCCTGTGACTTGATCATAACGATTACTTCTAATTTCAATACTTTAGAGATGAACATCTAAGCATAATAATTCTAGTAGAATTATAACAGTAAGAACTATTTTTCATGTAAATCATCCTTATTAAATCACTCTGTAAGTTTCCAGTCCTAGTTGAAATAATCCCCTCATTATTACAAGTCCAAATTCAATCATAGAGATCAAGTTCAAGCAAGAAACTAAGAGTCATGTAGTAATGGGAGTTGCTGAAATTCATACAACTAAACAGTAATTGAGCCAATAGGGAGACCTAAAATCCAGTGTCTCTTTCTTATAATCTACTTCTCTTTATCTTGTTATTTTTTTATAAATTGAATATTAGCCAATGCAAGTCATTACAAACAAGCTTAGTGAATAGTAGTTTTCTCCTCGCCCTGGGTTCTGCACCATCACTCTAGCTCCCTTGAATTCATGCTTTCTATTACTTCTGGTTTTAAAGTCCATAACTATAACTTCTACCTCTATCCTTCTACTGATTTATTCATTAATGGAACATTTACCTTTCATTATGGTAACATTTAGTTCATACCTACCCACAGAAATGTTTCATAAGTCACTGTATAAGGTGAGGGGATTAGGTTTTCCACATTGACCTTCATTTCTCCTTCTTTCTTCAGACTCCAGTGTCTGCCCCACAGTTGTACATTGTCAAGGTTGACAAATATTTAAATACTATAATTTTTTGGTACATTATCTCCAAGCAGGGGTTGAAAATTTTTTTTGTGTGTGTAAAAGGACAGAAAGTATTTTAGTCTTTAAAGAAAACAGTAAGTGTTAGCAAGAATATCAAGCTATTGGAATTCTTGTGTGTTGTTGGTAGGGATGAAAAATGAAATGGTGCAGCTACAATGGAGAGTAGTATGAATAATCCTCAAAAAGTTAAACCTGTATATACATACAATGGAACTACCATAGGACCCCACAATTATACTTTTGGGTTCTTATCCAAAACAATTTAAAACAGGATCTTAAAGAGATTTTGTATACCTATATTTACTGTAGTATTATTCAAAAAAGCCAAATGGTAGAAGCAACCTGAATGACCTTCAGTGGATAAATGGGAAAAAAATGTGGTATATACATACAATGGAACATTATTCAGCTTTAAGAAAGCAGAAAATCCTGTCATAGGTTACAACAGGGATAAAACTTGAGGACATCACACTAAGTGAAATAAACCAGTCACAAAACAAACAAATACCACATGGTTTCACTTGTATGAGTTACCTAAGTAGTCAAACTCTTAGAAATAGAAAGCATAATGATGGTAAGCGGGGATATAGAGTTTCAGTGGCCAAAGAGTTTCACTGTTACAACATTAAAAAGTCCCCAAGATTTGTTGCGCAACAATGTTAACACAGTTAACTCTACATATTGTATAATTAAAAATTGTTAAGATAATAAATTTAATTATGTCTTTTTTACCACCATAAAAGGCTGTCCAAACAAAACGAAAGAAGATAAGGGAAGACATAGGAGGCCCAGAAGCAGAAAATAGCACCTCAGCCTTTTATACAAAACTAAAAGGGCAAACTCCCTGCCTCATTACCTCACTATGCCAAGGAACTCAGACACTTCATCAAGGTGGGGTGGAAATATTTTCTAAATAAAACATATATATATATATATACACGCACACACACACACACACACACACACACACACACATACATATACAGGCGCGCGCACACACACACACTAAACATATGTTTAGTTTTCCTTGTTAATATAGTTTCTTTAACTCTTTCTCTCTCTTTTTGTTTGTTTTTGCTTTGATGAAATTGCTCACATCCTAAATCTGTTTCCTAATCTCATATACAAACTATTCCATGGAATCTACATGCTGGTTCCTTCCTTCTGATCTATCCAGATTAAGTTATGTAGGTCCAAAGCTCAGCTATTTTTTTTATATTCATCTATAATTGTGTTTCTTAGACATAGTCACTGTTTCTTAGATCCTATAGTCATTCAGCTGCTCTCTCTCTCTCCTTCTCTATGACTCTCGTGCTTCCTCTCATTTTACTTGAGCATATCCTCAAATAACCTTGATTCTCATATCCAATTATTTTCTCAGATTATTTGTCTTCTTTCTGAAACAACTGCTTTCATTTCTTCCATAGAGTTGTATATTGAAAACATATTACATGTTTTCATATACCCATTTTTTTTTAAATTTTATTTTCTTCTCACTCATGGATAAGATATTGTGGGTTTGCCATACAATTCTAGGTTGCAAGTCATTTTCCCTTAGCTTTCTATTATTTTCATGTAGCCAAAACAATTAAATCAAATAGGCAATATCAAAATCTGTTTTATTCTTGGTGTGCTTCTTCAATTAACCCCTTTCCTTAAGAGTAGATTTTCCATTTATTGAGGTTTTTTTTTTACTTGTTTTGATAATATTGGGTTTACTTAAATGTTTGATGGCTAATAATCTTGTATCTCTTTATAGTTAAGATTTGTTATCAGACTATGTGATGTATGATCTGTTTAATATGTGTGAGAGTGGGAGTTAGGAAAAGCAACATGTAACTTCTGCTGCTTGTATTCAAACCCACTTTCAGAAAAACAAGAGTTCTGGGTGGCTGAATATGTAACCAAAGAAGGTTCTGACATCACTCTTTGGACAGAGTATCTTCTATTCTATATGGGTATCACCAACTCGTCTTTTCCATATAAGCTACCAAATAGCAGGCTCCCTCTAATAAATACCCTCATTACTGCTATCTGATCCAGACTGGAGCAGAGAGACTGCAGAAGCCAGCTGATTTGATTCTGTTCTGTTAATGTTAACTACCTGAACTTTTATTTTCTCTTACATCATCATTGTGCTTTCTATGCTTGTTATGTCCTTCCCTTGTAGACATGGTTTGCCCTTGTTTTAGCAGTTCATTTCTATGTAATAGAGAAAAATGATTCTTCCAAACATGTGGTGTGTTTCCTCCACATAAAGCAAGCTCTTCTACCTGTGAGACCAAATGTAACACTCCTGGTCTGTTACTTCTTCCTCATCTTGATGGGAGAAAATTAACTGGGGTATTTGAAAGAATGTAGCTATATATAATGCAGCATCTTCCTTTATTTCTCACTCAAAAGTGGACTTGCCAGCAGAAATTATGAGGTATCCTCTGCTCATCTATATATGAGTATTACTTAGGCAGCAAACACATCTCTAAATGTAGGATGGTCTATTCCAGACTGGTATTTTCATGATTGGCTCATAAGTCTGTTTCATTTTTGTATTAGGAAATACATTTGTACCCAGATATAAGCCACATCTACCATATGAGATTAATAAGTGAAATATTTAATTCCCTGTGTCTTACTTAGTCCACTGTCTTTTTTCTCAATTGATACAAAGAGCAGAAAATAAAGGTAGCCTAATTATTAGGCTACCTTGAAGAAGCCAACATATGTATTTGAGATCAGTGCTTTCATGATCTACCTATATGTTTGCAATTCTTGGTCCACCAACGCTTAGTGTGTTGTAAAAGAATGAAGTTATACATTAATGAAATTGTTTTTTCTATATCTAAGAGTAAATGTGTGGAAGCTGTACATTATAGCAGGTACTCAGCCTAACATATGGAAATATGCCCTCTTCTAAAACAAACAAACATATCCTCTAGTACAGAGGTTTTCAACTGGGAGTAATAGTGCTCTTCTAGGCAGAATATAACAATGATAAGTAGAGCTTTACGTAATCACAGTGACTAGGTGGTAGTTAGTATTTGGAGATAGAGAGTTTAAAGTCCTGCAGTGGCATAGAAAAAGCATGCATGACAAGAGTTCTTGTCCCAAATATCAATAATACCTATGTTGAAAAATCCCATTCAAGCTAAGACTGTGGTTACCTAAAAAATTCTCTCAGACATTACAAATGAGACCCCAGAAATACAACAGATCATAAGAGACTACTATAAACTATAATTAACAAATAGGATAACCTAGAAAAAGTGAATAAATTCTTAGACAAATACAGTACAAAGACAAAGTTATAAAGAAATGAAAAATGTAAACAGACCAATAAGGAAGAAGGAAGTTAAATCAATGACTCCCATCAAAGATAATCCAGGACCTGATGGCTTCATGGCTGAGTTCTACCAAACATTTAAAGAATTCATACCAATTCTTCTCAAACTCTTCCAAAAAAATGAAATAGAAAGGAATATTTCCAAACTCTTTTGTGAGGCCAGTTTTACCCTGATATCAAAGTCAAATGAGGGCATTCAAAGTAAAGAAAATTGCAGGCCAATGTCTTTAATAAAAACAGAACAAAAGTCCTCAACAACAACCTTGCAAAATGAATTTAGCATCACATTATAAGAATTATCCACCATGAGCTAGTAGGATTTAAACCTGGGATACAAAGATGGATCAATAAAAGCAAATCAATAAATATGGTCCATTACATTAACAGCAAGAAGAACAAAAATTTTTTTTTGTTATTATCATTTCCTTAGATAAAGAAAAAGCATTTGACAAAATCCAACATCATTTCAGGATAAAACTTATACCAAATTATGTATAGAAGGAATGTACCTACATACAACAAAGGTCATGTGTGGGAGGTCCACAGCTAACATTACATTGAGCACTGAAAAACTGAAAGCCTTTTCAAGATCTGGAACAAGGCAAAGATACCCAATACAGCTACTTCTATTCAATCTGGTACTGCGAGCCCTTGCCAGATTAATCAGGTAAGAGAAAGAAATAAAAAGTCATCCAAATAGAAAAAAAAGTAATAAAAGTATTACTCTTTGCTGATGACATAATCTTATACATAAAAAGCCCTATAGACTCAACCAAAATATTCTTAGAACTAATAAATATAGTAAAGATGCAGGATACAAAATAAATACACAAAAATCAGTATCAATTTTATACACTCAAAACAAATCACCTAGCAAAAAATTCAAGAGAAAAATCTCCTCTGTAACAACCATTAAAAAACTTGGTAATAAACTTAACCAAGGAAGTGAAAGACCAGTATACTGAAAACTCTAAAACTCTAAAGAAATCAACTGAGAAGAAGAATAAAATAAATGAAAAAAATCCCCTTTTTATGGATTGGAAGAATTAATATTGTTAAAATGTCCATACTATCCAAAGCAATCTATAGATCAAATGCAATCCCTATCAAAATTGTGATGCCATTTTCTTCATTCAAATAGAAAAAAATATATAACCTAAAATTCATATAGAAGAACAAAAACAATAACAAAAACCCATTGGACAAGACAACCATGAGAAAAAAAAAGACAAAGCTGGAGGCTTTACACCACCTGATTTCAAACTATACCACAAAGGTATAGTAAATAAAACAGCATGGTACTGGCAAAAAAAAAAGAAAGAAAAAAACATAATAATGAACCCATGCATATGCAGTCAATTTTTGGCAAAGATGCTAATAATATGTAATGGGAAAATGGAAAAATAATAGTCTCTTTAATAAAGGTTTTTGGGAAAACTGGGTATCCACATACAGGAGAATAAAATTGGAACTTTATCCCATACCATATGCAAAAATGAACTCAAAATAAATTCAAAATATAAACATAAAACCAGAAAATATAAAACTACTGGATAGAGCACTGGGAACAAACTATGTAAGATTGGCAATGATTTTTGGACTGTCCTTCAAAGCACAAGCAAAATCACCAAAAATACACAAAGGGGATTACATCAAACTAAACACTTTTGCACAGCTAAGGGAATAATTATAATAACAGCAGATGACTGTTATGGACTGAGAGACAATATTTGCCAGACAAACATCTAATAAGATGTTAATATCTAGAAAGAAAAAGAAAAAAGACAAAGAAAAAAACAAAACAAAACAGCAACTCTTTCCCTGTCTTCCCCTTCTTCACCAAAGCCTAATAAAATTCCTATAGTTGCTTCCCCACAGGGTTGATTTCTCTTTTAGAGTTACATAATGATAATTACTTAGCGCAAAGTACTTTCCCCTATTACCATCATTGAAAGATTTATTTATTTATTTATTTCAAAACATTAATTAAAAGCATAAAAGTGTTTTTTTACATCAATTTTTCATATAGAGCTTAAGTCAGGGCTTATGTTGTCCCATCTCCAGTTTAGTGTTGATTGTACCCAAATGGGTAAGTTTTTATTGCATGCCTATCCTCCCTTCTTCTTGGTTCCTCATGCTATTTATATCACTTTCTGTCCATGTGTACCCATTTATTAGTTCCCACTTATTAGTGAGAGCATATGGCATTTGGATTTTTATTCTTGAAATGCTTCACTTATAGTAATGGCATCCAGTTCACTCCACTTTGCTGCAAATGCCATTATTTCATTACTCTTCATATGTATACATACAACAGACACGCTCACACACACACACATACATATTACATTTTCTTCATCCTTTCATGAAAGGCACTTAGGTTGATTCCACATCTTTGCAACTGTGAATTGTGCTGTGATAAACACTCAAGTGGAGGTGTCTTTTTGATATGCTGACTTCATTTTCTTTGGGTAGACAGACAGCAGTGGGATTGCTGGATTGAGTATTAGGTCTACATTTATTTCTTTAAGAAATTGGCAGCTCCTGCAACTCAGTGAGTAGGGTGCTGGCCCCATATACCGATGGTGGTGGGTTTGAACACAGCCCCTGCCAAACTGCAACAACAACAAAAAATAGCCGGGTGTTGTGGCAGGTACCTATAGTTCCAGCTACTCGGGAGGCTGAGGCAAGAGAACAGCCTTAGCCTGAGAGCTAGAGGTTTCATGAGCTGTGATGCCACAGCACTCTATCAAGGGTGACAAGTGAGACTCTGTCTCTAAAAAAAAGAAAAGAAAAGAAAAGAAATTTCCAAATTGTTTTCCATAGAGGTTGTACCAACCCGTCATTCTTTCTACCAATAGTGTACAAGCATTCCTTCCTCTCTGCATACATGCCAGCAGCCAGCATTCATTATTTTTTGACTTTTTCTTTTTTGAGGCAGAATCTCAATCTGACACCCTGGGGCTGACTGCCATAGTGTCATCTATCATCGCTCACAACAACTTTAAACTCTTAGGCTCAAGCCATTCTTTTGCCTCAGCCTACTGAGTAGATGGGACTACAAGCACCACCACAATGCCTGGCTAGTTTTTATGTTTTTAGTAGAACTGTGGTCTTGCTCTTGCTGAGGCTGGTCTCAAACTCCTGAGCTTAAAGCAATCTACTTACCTCAGCCTCTCAGAGTACTAGAATTATGGACATGAGCCACCGTACTCTGCCTGATTTTTGACTTTTTAATAATGGCCATTCTGATAGGGGCAATTATAGTTTAATTTGCATTTTTTTGACTATTTGTTACCTTGAGCATTTTTTTCATATCTTTCTTGTCATTTGTCTCTTATTTCAAAAAACTTCATGTCATTTGCTCACTTTTTGATGGGGTTGTTTATTTTCTTCTTCTTGATTTTTTTTTAGTTCTTTGTAGATTCTGGATATCAATCCCTTGCCAGATGTATAGTTTGTGAATATTTCTCCCATTCTATAGGTTGTCTATTCACTCTAGTGATTATTTCCTTTGCTGTGCAGAAAACTATCAATTTCTTTATATCAATTAACAAGCAAACAGAGAGTCAAATCAAGGACCCAATACTGTTTACAATAGCTACAAAGAAAATGAAATACCTAGGAATATACTTAATCAAGGAAGTAAAAGTTCTCTGGAAGAATTACAAAACACTGATGAAAGAAATTCTGTAGAGAAGATAAGCAAATGTAACATCTCCTGCTCATGGATTAGTAGAATTAATATCATTAAAATGTTCATAAAGCCCACAGTGATTTACAGGTTCAAAGCAATCCTCATCCTAGCATCATATTTTACAGAACTAGAAAAAAATAATCTTAATCTTTATTTGAAACCCTAGAAGATTTTGAATAGCCAAGGCAATCTTAAGTAAAAGAAAAAGTCTGGAGGGATCACATCAAAAGATTTCAAATCATACTACAAGGCTATAGTAACCAAAACAGTATGGTACTAGTATAAAAGCAGGGATATAGACCAATGGAACAGAATAGAAAACCCAGAAATAAAACCATTTACCTATAAGCAACTGATCTTCAAAAAAGCAGACAACAAACACTTGAGAAATAAAGCCCTCTTCAATTCATGCTGAGAAAACTGGATAGCCACAGACAGAAGAATAAAACAGGATCCTTATTATTTTTTTTTTTGTAGTTTTTTGGCTGGGGCTGGGTTTGAACCCACCACCCTCAGCATATGGGGCCGGCGTCCTACTCCTTGAGCCACAGGTGCCGCCCAGGACCCTTATCTTTTGCCATACATGAAAATTAATCAAGATGAACCAAAGACTTAAATGTAAGTCACAATACCATCAAAATTCTAGATGAAAAAAATATATAAACTCTTTTACACCATAGCACAGGCAAAGAATTTATAATTAAAACGCCAATGCCAAACATAGCAATAAAGATAAATGGGTCTTACTGAAGTGAAAGACCAATTTATTAACAACGGCAGTCTTATGAATTTCCTGAAATCACAAATAGTATGCATTTCTTTTTAAAATTATTATTATTCAATTTAGAAATGTGGGCATTCTGTTAAATTCCAGTCCATCCCTTTCTACTACTGTGCTTTTTTCTGTGCTTCACCCTTTCCCACATTCCCAAGTATATTCTGTTGATAGTTTGATTTTTTTTCCCTTCTGCCATAGCACTCAGTAGAGCATGAAGGAGCTTGTGTACATTTTCTCTCTCTAGTTATTTTTGCATTTACCACAAACACATCTGCTCCAGTGATTTCTGGATGCACTGGGTGCTCACCATCTGACAGAAACAGTTGTGTTTATTTGTCTGAGCAGAAGGACTACATTTCTAATTGCATAGGACTGTGACTGATGACACAGGTTTTGGAAGAAGAGTACTTTGGGTCAGTATTTAATTTGCCTTCAAAAGATATTTATTCAGAAAAAAATTTTGTATCAATTTCTAAAAGAAACTTTAAGCTGGTACTTCTTTATGTTACAGAAAAATACATTATGGTTTCCTTGAGAGTGGAGATCATGTATCTATTATATATGCTACCCTTGAAAATTGACTACATATGAGTGGCCAGTTTGTTATAGAAACATGGATGCGACAAATGTTAGATGCCAGGGGACCTTAATAAAACCTCTGAAGAACAATTAACCTCCATAGTCATCAACTTGATTACATTTCGGTCCTTCCTTTTTATCCTCCTCCATTAACGAAAAATTTCATGTGTGGTATAACCAGAGGCTTTGTGATTGATTAAAGGATGAAGATTAAGTGTGTCAGATTCAAAATCTCTGCAACATTCAGTACCAAATCCTAATCAGCATTTTGGCTTAATTAAGGCAACATCAACCATCATATTAAATTAATACTGTAAATTTGAATTACATGAGATTTGATAAATTCTTCTTCACTTATATTTATTCTTCTTGTATAACTTTATAGTTCATAAAAATGTAAATAGTATCTCCTTAGTTTTATGCATATAGATTTACAAGTGGCATTGAAATTAAACTAATTTAAATTAACGCTGGACACATGTAGTAGTTTTACTCTAAGATGTCATTATGAATGTTTTATCTCCCTTGTTGCAAGCCATTTCCCCCCTGTAAGTGGGAGGCCATTCTTTCCACCTCCCAGGGCCAATTCCACTACCTTATAACTGGTCAATTAAATTTGGCTGAAGCAATGATCTATGAGGTCTGAGACCTGGTCATTAAGAGCCTTGTAGGGTCTACCTGGGTCACTTAAAGCACTTGATCTGGTAGAAACTACCAACCATGTAAAACGTCCAACTATTGTGAGCCTTCACTAAGATGAGGAAGCCTATCTAGACATTTGGAGAGCCTCTGTGGAGAATGAAATACCAGATTAGTCCCAGATGTTGCAAGCATTCTTAGCCAGCCTTTAAACATGTAAGTAAAGAGGGCTTCAGCATACTGTCTGACTGCAACTGTTTGAGGGATAAATGAGAACCATCAAACTCAAGATAGTCAAACCTGCAGAGCATGAAAATTAATAACACAGTATTGTTGTGACCCTAAGTTTTGTGATTATTGATTATATAGCATTAAATGACCAAAGTAACACTTGTAAGAATATATTTATTTCCTCTTTAAAAAAAAAACTATCAATATACAAAACCAAAATGAAGGACTATTCAAATTTGGGACAAGTTGAGCAAGAAAATGGCGATAGTAATAGATTATGGCTCATACAATAAAATGACACTCTGAGTCCACCCTGGTATAAATCATCAAATAAATAAACGGGGGTGGGGGGGAAGGAACACTCATTCCTTTTAGTAGTATTCAAATTAATAAAAAGTAAGAGTAATAGAATTTGATAATCACTATTTGACAAATTCCATATTTATACATTTTACTGGTAAGAATAGCAAAAGGATGATAAGAGACACAATATTTTTGTAGTCTTGAAGTAACTTTCTACATAATATTTATTAATTACAAAAGAAAATTTGTCACTTTATAATGGAGAAACCTTTCTGACATCACATCAACAAAATAATCAAAATTAACCTCTTATAAGACATATTGATATCATGTAACACTTGATTTGATGTTATTATTGCTAAAAAGCTGTATCCTCAATCTAATGAGAAAAATATCAAACAACCCCCAACTGAGAAACACACTATAAAATAAATGAGGAATGACGTTTGCAATTTTGTTTAGGGTAATGAGAGATGAGACTGAAGAACTATCATAAACTGGGGAAAACTAAGGACACATGCCAGCTGAAAGTGATGTGGAATCCAGGATGGACTCTTAGACCATAAAATCAAAACAAAGCAAAACTAGCGAGACAAACTTGGTAAAATTTGAATAAGGTCTAGATTAATGTATTAGTATAATATCAATGCTAATTTCCTCATTTGGATAATTGTATTATTATTATATAAGATGCTAGCAACAGTGGAGGTTGGCATATAGGAGTGTATAATTTTGTAATATTTTGTAAGTTCTAAAGTATTTTAATGGAAAGTAAAGACAAAACTAATATAAAGTTGACACATAAAAGATTGATGTGAAGGAAGTTCAGTTATGATCTCAGTGTTGTTTCATTTTATTCTTAAAGAACAAGCATTTAAATGGTTATTTTTTTTTAAATCATAGCTGTGTGCAACAATGCAATCATGGGGTACAGGGTGGTGTTTTGATATACAATTTGAGATATTTTCATCAAACTGGTTAACATAGCCTTCATGTCATTTTCTTAGTTGTTATGTCAAGACATCTATATATTCTACTTTTAAAAAGATTCACTTGTACCCTTGTAAGATAAACCATACAGGTGATCTCTCCAATCACCCTTCCTCCACCCCTCCATTCCCCTCCTCTTCTGTCCCCCACCCCTCCCCATATTCATAGGCTATAATTAGGTTATAGCTTTAAATTAGTTTCATAATAGGGCTGTGTACATTGGATACTTTTTCTTCCATTCTTGAGATACTTTGCTAAGAACATTTTCCAGCTCCATCCATGTAAACATGAAGGAGGTAAACTCTCCATCTTTCTTTATGGCTGCATAATATTCCATGGTGTACATATACCACAATTTATTGATCCATTCATGGGTCGATGGGCACTTGGGCTTCTTCCATGACCTAGCAATTATGAATTGGGCTGCAATAAACATTCTGATACAAATATCTTTGTTGTAATGTGATTTTTGGTCTTTTGGATATATACCTAATAAAGGAATTGCAGGATCAAATAGCAAGTCTATTTTTAGTGCTCTAAGTGTTCTCCAAATGTCTTTCCAAAAGGAATGTATTAGTTTGTATTCTCACCAGCAGTGTAGAAGCGTTCCCTTTTCTCCACATCCATGCCAGCATCTCTGGGTTTGGGATTTTGTGATATGGACTAATCTTACTGGAGTTAGGTGATATCTCAAAGTAGTTTTGATTTGCATTTCTCTGATGATTAAGGATGGTGAGCATTTTCTCATATATCTGTAGGCCATGCGCCTATCCTCTCCAGAGAAATTTCTTTTCAAGTCCCTTGCCCAACCTGAGATGAGATAACTTATTCTTTTCTTGCTAATATGTTTGAGTTCTCTATGGATTCTGGTTATCAAACCCTTGTCAGAGACATAACCTGCAACAATCTTCTCCCATTCTGAGGGCTGTCTTCTTGCTTTACTGACTGTGTTCTTGGCTGTGCAGAAGAATTGTAGTTTGATCAGGTCCCAACGGTGTATTTTTGACATTGCTTCAATTGCCGGGGGTGGGGGGGTTCTCCTCATAAAATTTTCACCCAGGCCGATTTCTTCAAGTGTTTTCCCTACACTTCCTTCTAGTATTTTCATGGTTTCATGTCTTAAGTTTAAATCTCTAATCCAGTGAGAGTCTATCTTAGTTAATGGTGAAAGATGTGGGTATGTGGGTCTAGTTTCAGTCTTCTATAGGTCGCCAGCCAGTTGGCCCAACACCGTTTGTTAAATAGGGAATCTTTTCCCCACTCAATGTTTTTAATTGGCTTGTCAAACATCAGGTAACATCAGGTAATCCATCAGTAGCTGGATTGATCTGTTGGCTCTCTATTCTGTTCCATACATCTACCGCTCTGTTTTTGTGCCAGTACCATGCTGTTTTGATCACTATCGATTTATAGTATAATCTGTGGTCTGGTAGTGTGATTCCTCCTGCTTTGTTTTTATTTCTGAGTAATGTCTTGGCTATTGGAGGTTTTTTTCCGATGCCATATAAAATGAAGTATTATTTTTTCAAGGTCTTTAAAGTATGACAGTGGAGCTTTAATGGGGATTGCATTAAAATTATATATTGCTTTGGGTAGTATGGGCATTTTAATAATATAAATGGTTATTTTTTAAAGACCACTGAAAAAATAATACTAAATATTTATTTATGCAATGCTTCAACAAAAAGTTCAAAATGTAAGAAAAAGTTAATGCATAGCTCAAGGTTGAAAACACTGTTTGGTGGTCTTCTCTCTAGGAATATGGCTTCATCACTTAATTGCCTCTCCTATGTTCAAAGTCATTGCAGTTTCTCATATTCCTAGCACAGAGAGCAAGACTATGAAAAGAGCTGTTGCTATTGCAGTTTATCTGCTGAGGTTTACATGTTTTGATTTTGGTTTGATATGCAACCCATTCTGGAGGGAGAAAATGGAAGGGAAGGATATTGAAGTTCTCTAACATCATCTCTGTGAACAACCCTCTTAACACACGGGGTGGATCTCTCCCTGTCATGCTCATATTGCAAAATCCTGTCCCACTCTTCACAGCAGATCAGGGTCAGGACTTGAGGGGATAAATACTACACTTATGTCAATGAAAGTGGAGTTAGCCATCATCTGTTCTAGCACAGCTTCAGAAGATCATAAGTTGGGAAGGAGTTTTTTCTACATCACTCACTAGTTTTTCCTACATCCACACTTTATATTGCAGCTTTGGCAGGCAGTTAATTTTTTAAACAACAGACATAAATTTTAAACTATAAATAGCCCCCAAATATGTAAAGTCACCTTGGTTATCTTTTGATAATCTAGTCTTCATGATTAACAGCTGTCCTGATACTTGCATATTGTTAATTGAGGACTTTCCTATTCTACTATCTTAAGAAAACACCACAACTTTTAATTATACACAAAACTTTATATTTCTCTAATTATAACCGTCTGCTTTCTTTGAAATTTAAGGCTATTAAATAATATTAATCAATGGTTCACTAGTGGAATATCTTAATACCAGAATGAATCCACAAGAAAATTAAGCAAATATATAAATAAATAAATAAACAGAGAAAATAAACTAAAATAAAGAAAAGAGAGAAAAAACAAATGTTTCAAACTCCCAAGGCAATATTCTTGATTTACAATCCAAGAAACTTTCCTTCTGAATGTGCTTTGGCTGAAATCCTAATCCCCATTCTTTGTGCAGGTAAACTCACTTAAGATCACTATTCTGGCCTTTCTTAGACTGATGCTATCTTTGAAACCAGTCTGTGATCTATTTACTCAAAGTGTACTGAGGGGCAATAACTGCAACTCAAAAGCAGCTTATTACCCCTTCTCTCCCTAAGTCAGTTCCAATCTTTCTAACTACTGAAAGGCATGCCAAATATTCCTTCTCTCCCAAAACCAATATTATTACCAAATATTGCTGATTTATTTAGAGGTTGTTATCATGGGCTATTAAGTTTGGCAAAAAAAAATTTAATATGGAAGAGAAAAAACACTTCTAAGAGGGAAGATTAAAATAAAAACAGCAGACATTGATGCATTAGTTGCTAATCTTTTCTATGTTGCTTTCACCAGCACTTTATGGAAAGATAATAGGGAGAAAGATCATATACTTTTTATAGACCCCCCCAGGGAAGACTTCCTTCCTTGGCCAGTCACTTATAACTAACAGCATTGCTTTCATCGTTACATCTGTGAACAGTCATAAAATCCAAGCACTAGGTAATTTTTGGTTTCAGAAAGATCACAAGGTAGTTCCTAACTTACAAATGGTTACATTCTAAAAGTTTATATGCAACCATTAAGTCATTCTGAATTGCCAAATAACTATCACATTTTTCCATAGAAATAGAAAGTTCCTGGGATAGGTTATAGAAATTTAGTTAAAATAATTGTGATCATATTTAACTGTCTTTACATCGATATGGGCAAAATGCTTTCAGAAATGCCCTTGGAAAGCCAGGAGCACATGTCCTTACCAATATCCTGACAGGGTTGGTGACTGTTCCACAGGTCATGGGAGAGTAGGGCTGGAGGCCTGGAGGTAGGGTGGGGTGGAGAGGGGAGCCCCAACATCTTCGAGAGTGAAGGAAGGAACTGAAGGCTCAGGGTGTGGAGTTAGGTTGTAGAAACAGTGGCAGAATCTATTATTCTTCCTCCCATCACTTCCCTTGTCTCTCCCCATTACCCTCTACCCCTTGCAAATGCTAAGCTGATAATAGCTGAGGAGAGATGAAAAGAACAATGATAGTGGAACATAATTTTCCCAATGTAATTCTCTCCTTTCATCCTCCTTTGGCCACTAGCGTTGAGGTAGAATAAAAAAGCAATGGTTTTAAAAAGGGATCAGCAAACCATACCCTGTGGGTCAATTCTAGCCCATTTGTATAAAATAAAAATAACAAGTGGATTGCAACTATGCCCCTATGTCCACATATTGTCCAAGGTTGCTATTATGCTAAATGGAAAAACTGAGTAGTTGCAATAAAAACTGTATGATATGCAAAACCAATAATATCTACTCTCTGGCCCTTTGAAGAATGAGTTTACAAATTCCTGGTTTAGAAACACACTGGAGAATGGGTTTGAATAAATTAAGAAGAGTCCTGTCAAGGTAGAGAGCTTTTCCATGCAAGCCTCTCTTTGCTACTCTATCCCAACATCACCAAGCATTTCCTGCTTTTCCTCTTATAACTACTCTGGCATTGGGATGATGTAGCAGGAGTAAACCAGGGTTAACAGAGAAGAGAAAATTTCCAAGCAGTGGTGCAAAGTGTAGATCTAAGGACAGAGAGTAAAGAAAAAGTATCTGGGACATCAGGAGAATGGAGTAAAAAAACTCTGTGGATTTCTCTTACTGGCTTTCTTTTCTCTAAGATGTCTTTGCCATGAAATTTTACATTTTGTTTGCTGTGTGGCTTTCTTTTAAATCCAGATGGGAGATGGGAATCTTACTTTCTCCACTCCTCAATAATTTCTTTACATGCAAGAACTATATTTCCTTTATATTTTCTTTTCTTTTCTTTTTTTTTTTTTTTTTGAGACGGAGCCTCAAGCTATCCCCCTGGGTAGAGTGCCATGGCATCACAGCTCATAGCAACCTCCAACTCCTGGGCTCAAGCGAGTCTCCTGCCTCAGCCTCCCAAGTAGCTGG
>CAUYQV010023034.1:0-46953 GCA_963574575.1 Galagoides demidoff | reverse complement strand
GGGCATTGTGGCGGGCGCCTGTGGTCCCAGCTACTTGGGAGGTGGAGGCAGGAGACTCGCTTGAGCTCAGGAGTTGGAGGTTGCTATGAGCTGTGATGCCATGGCACTCTACCCAGGGGGATAGCTTGAGGCTCCGTCTCAAAAAAAAAAATCAAGTAGCTCAACCCCTGCAATTTACAGAGAAGGGAGATGACCTGCTTAATGTCACAAACCCAGTAATGGCAGAACCAGCTTAGAACCTAGGCCAAGCCAAGTTTTGTTTTGTTTTGTTTTGTTTTGTTTTGTTTTGTTTTGTTTTGAGATAGAGTCTCACTTTATTGCCCTCAGCTTGCCCTCAGCAGAGTGTCATAGTCACAAACTCCAACTCCTGGGCTTAGGTGATTCTTTTGCCTCTGCCTACCGAGTAGCTGGGACTACAGGCACCCTCTATAATGCTTGGCTATTTTTTGTTGCAGTTTGGGGGGAGCCAGTTCTAACCTACCACCCTCTGTATATGGGGCTATTGCCCCACCCACTGAGCCGCAGTGAGTCAAGTTCTACCTAGTATCCTTTCCACTATGCAATCATGCTCCCACTAACTGTCCTTGTAAGGAGGAATGAGATGCCTGCTAGCTGCAATGATTTTTACCAGTAAAGAAGCAACATGATCTAGCCATCTTATGTTCAAATATCTACTATTTATGTGCTGTTTGCACATGGGGCTAGATAATTTATGTTCTTCGGCTGTAATAATGAAAAGGATAAACTGAAGTATACAACAGGACATAATTGTGGAGTAAGGCTTGGAATGAAAATAGGTTAGTTAAAGGCAAGGTCAGTGCTTGCTTTCATAATAAGGTTGTGAGGATTTTTACTTTTTCCTTACCAAAGCGTTTTCTTATGTATTATTTCATCTAATTTTTCTCAACAGGCCTGGGAGGTTGGAAAGTCAGGGCTGATTAGCAAAAGTTTACAGATGAAGAAAAAGAGACTAAAAAGAGCTAGCTCAGTGATTTGCCCAAGGTTACCCATCTAGTTAGTGACAAGGCCAGTGCTCAGATGTGTGTTTCCTGCTTTCAAATATTTTTCCTCTAGTCTAGACACATACTTCTAGTGGTCCTTGAGTGATGACTATATATCCTATGAACTGAATTTACAAATTTCAATATGCTGTGCCTGAAAGATGCTGAGTTCCACCAAGTAACAATCATAGAGCTCTTATCCCAGAAAGAAAATTTAAAAAATTGCTGAGTTTCAAAATGGGGCGGAGCAAAAAGAATGTTATGGCAATAAGCTGACACAATTAAGAATCAACAGACTGAATTAACATTTTCTAGTTAAAATAGTAAGGAAAATACAAAGCAATAAACATGATCAAGATGGTCTTTGTAGGTGTAAAAGCCTAAAAGATCAAGGGGGATTTCCCATGTGAATCATCTCTAAGGACTTTGTCTTATTAAAGAAAAGCAAGGTAGCATCATACACGTATAATGCAGGCAGTCTGGTGGGGATGGTGCTAAGAAGGAAGAATTGATTTGGGAGTAAGCCTGTGAAAGAGGTTTTAGGGGCCTGCTGGGGCACAGGGTTGTGTTGAAGAGGTAGTGAAAAGTGAGGAAATGGAAGCAGAGAGTGGAAACCTTAACCACAGAAAGCTGGATGTGAAGAAAGGGGCCATAGTGTGTTTATTAGCCATAAGGAAGAAGCTGCACAGGAACAGGGAAAGAAACTGAACAGGCGAGAGAGTGGGAACATCCTGTTGAGTCACAACTGAGTTGTCAACATTTTCCCTGCTAGTGTGAAGCTCTTTAAAAACTCAATGTCTACACGTGGTTCCAGAGAAAACACCTCAGAGAGGGACAATAACCTGCCCAGGTGAAGCCTGAGAAATCAGCATAAGATTCAGTAACAAATTCACTTTTCAGGACTATTATTGTGGCTGTTCATTTGGTCTGTTTTAAAAGCCCAGAGCAGAAACTACTGGCCTAAATTGAACAGATAAACAGAGATGTTCAGGACCTTGTCTAAAAGCCAATTCTTCTCCAAAGAACAGTATTATTAATTGGCCAGCTTATCAATGGATGCTTTTTCATGGAGGTTTGTTTAGAGACAATACTACTATTCACAAAGTGTGCTGATTCCTGGCTTAGTCATCTCGGTGGGGCAAGGGCAAGGCCATACTAGGAACTCCAGACGACCGGAACTTACACAAGCACAGTGCTACCCATAGATGCCAGCACTGAGCCAGAGTGCAGCCAAGCCTGTGTAGGGGGCATCCTTAAGTGCTTCTTTATTTAAACTATGCTTTGCGGGCAATGTTTCATAATGACCCCACACACCTAGCGTGTACACACAGAGCAGCCAACACACACAGCCCCACTGTGTTTGCTGGCCTGCTTACTTTCCTTTCCACCCCTCTGGGCAGGGTCCACAAATTATCAGCCTTTTAACCCTCCCAGGACCCGGTTCTCCAGACCTTCAGAAGAAAAAGGCAGTCAGAGAAACATGAACACGGCTTATCAGCAAACCAATGTTCAGCCCGCCACGCGAACCGTCCACACTAACGACTTTCACCTTCCTTCGCCTGGGTTGGCTGGAGGGGCGGGGAACCCGGCAGCGGAGGGGAGGACCAAAGAGGGGGCTTCCTTGAATGAAACAATGTAACAATTGATGTGAGGCCTCGCCTGGTTCATTCCCCAGCGCTCCTATAGGCGAGGTCCCAGTGACTGCCCCTCCCCATTGCTCCGTTTTCTTGTCCATTATGCGCTATCCCTCCGCCTCCTCTTTTTTCCTTTCTGTTCTTTTTTTTCCCTTCTCCTTCCCCCACTTCCCCCTTTCTCCAGCTCCGTGTCATTTCCTCCTCGCGCTAGCTCGCTGCCCGAGTGTCTCCACCAGGGAGAGTAGGCGGAGCAGGGCGGTGCGGGGTGGTGTAGTGCTGGAGGGCGATGGTGGCGGAGCTGCTGGGGGCGGAGGCGACGTAGCCCCTGCGGAAAAGGATACCGGCGGCGCCTGAGCTGAGCCCAGGATGGAGAACCGGCCTGGGTCTTTCCAGTACGTCCCTGTGCAGCTGCAAGGGGGGGCACCCTGGGGCTTCACCCTTAAGGGGGGTCTGGAACACTGCGAGCCGCTCACAGTGTCTAAGGTAAGAACTGGTGGTGCTATCCTAACGGCACCCAACTTTGAATGGGCAAGCGGGTGCCCAGGCTGCTGCGAGACAGGGCCCTCAGACCAACTTTGAAACTTGGCCAGGGCTGGGGACGAAAGCTCCTCTGAGGAGCACGGAGGGGTCTTGCCACCAGACCAGGAGCAGACACCACTAAGGGTAGCTGGAACACGGAGTGGGGAGCATGACTGGCTCCCTGCTAGAGCCGTGCGCGCAGACACACCCGTGGGGGTAGTGGGCCGGCCTTTACTCCCCCACGTCAGGGCAGCTACTCCCCTTAGTTTGGGCTGGAGGAAGTGGTGGCTGTTGGGGATTTCTCCTTGGAGGCCCCATGCACTCCTAGAAACGATAAAGGACTGAAGGGACAGGCAGCGAGGCTTGCCAGCTCTCTTGGTAGCGCTGGCCCCTCCATTGACCAGCGGGCCATCAGTCCTGGGCAGGTTGCAGGAGTAGGGGCCAGTGTGGAAACGGAGATGAGGCACTGGTGGCTTTTGCCAGCCTCACTTCCCACGGCTGGACGCGCGCACATCCATTCAGCTTCAGGGCGTTGCTGCTGCGGTGGGTTCGGCTCGGCCTTTCCCTCCCTCGCAGTCCTCCTGCGCCGGCGAGATTTCCTGCACATTGAGAAGAGTGGAGGAAACTTTTGCGCCGTAGAGCTCAGCTGTGCTGGAGCTGCCGCCACTGCCTCAGCCAGGGTTTGTTTGTTTTAGGAGGCTGTGAGCTGCTGGAAGCCAAGTTTCAGCGGAGGACTGGGGAGAGGAATTCTCTCCGCGTTCGTTCCCCCAAAGCAAGCCACCCCCAGGAGGGGTGAAGGGTGGGAGCAGCTGGGGCTATTACTGGGAAAAGTGACTTGTGGGACGACTCACCTTGAGGTACCAGATTGCCAAATGAAGGAACTTCACGAACTTTATCCCTTTTTGTTGTTGTTGCTCCTAAATACTCAAATCCAAATAGCTCTCCTTCTTTCAACCCACTCAAATGGCCGTAGAGGCTGTAGATGTGGGTTCAGGCTGGAGATAGACGTTGCTTCTTAGCAGGGAACAAATGTCACTATTTTTTTTCTTTTGACTTTTTAACTTTAGTCGGGTCTCAGCAGGGACTTCAGTGAATGTCCTCCCCATCCCACCCACACCCCCACAACCCCACAAAAGACACTGCTTTTGTCTTGCATTGGAGCTGCTGGTTAACTTACAGTGTAGGAGTCCTTCAGGCCTTAAGGCTCACACTCTTAGCAACTCTAGGTTGTTACTATGGGGTTTACCAAGCAGTTTGAGCAGTCTGAGTCAACCTTTTGGGGGGAGAGGCAGCAGAGACCTCTTGGATCTTTAACCTCGCCAGACCAGCCCTGATCTTCATCCAGTACCCTTTCCCCCATACTTGTCAGCCTGAGATGCCTTTATCATCCACCCATTACACTCCCTCCTAAGGCACCCTCCCTCCAGTCTTCTCTGGAGAGAGTAATTTCCCTTAAAAAAAAATACTCTCAAATAACCCCTGTGGGAGGGAAATCCTGGCCTTCAGGAATTTTTCTAATCAACCCCTTTGTCTTCCCCCCTCTTTCCACCAAGGTCACAATAGGATATGAAGCTCTCTATGGTCTGGCAGTTCCTCCCCTCCTTTTTCTCCTCACACTGCTCATAGAATTTCCACAGATGGCCTAGACAACTTGCTTTGGAGAGGTCATTTTTCAACTTTGCACAGAGCTGACCCATCCTGAGAGGCACCCCCAATAGTGCTTGCTGCTGTGGATTATTTTGTGAGCCAGTGTGAGCATGGCAGGGTGTGTTACTGAGTATGGGGCAGCCAGCAATTTGTGGTCTGGCTGGGGGATTATTTGAGGGTAGTTGATGGTTTCCTTGGCCAAGCTGTTGAGGAAGTGCCTTGTTGAGAGGTAGGGTGCCTTTTAACAATTCCCTTTCCACTGAATGTACAGTTGACCCCTATTTATATGAAGACTCATTGTTACAGTTGGATATGCAGAAGGTAAAATCATTTCTCCTGTTGCTCCTACAGTAAAAGCCAGTTTTAACCTGGTGAGCCCCAACATTATATAAAGGGATGATAGTATTTTATAAATGCAATTGTTGTCTATATATATATTTGCTTGACAGAACACTCTTTGGTATATTGCATTAATTCCTTTTTTATTTTTCCACTGTAGTTTGTTTTATTTCATTTTATGCTTCAGAATAATACAGCTTTCTCCTTGTGAATAGCCTTATTTGCACATGTTTGTGGGGATGAAGTAGCAGGGAGCAGAAGGAAAATTAGATTGGCAGATTGAAGACTTGTGTTCTAATCCTTGTTCTTTAGTCACTAGTTCTGGAATCCTGGTTTCATCACTTGCCCTTCTGGGTCTAGGCAGCCTCATGTCTAAATGAGGTTCAAGTCTGTTGATCTTTAAATGACATTATGACAGTCTAATAGCCAGTCCTTTATGCTAGTGCTGGCTTGCTTCTCAGAAGTGTTGCTGCAGAGTGAGGAAATGAGGCTTTATTTAATTTACATATTGTGTTACTGTTTACTATGTGTCTGCACATCTCTTATTTCATTAGCCTCTGATAACCACACTGTGGGGCAAGGAGGGAATATTGTGTAGAAATGATAGAAAAACTGAGGCTATGATGTATTCAATGATTTGCCTAGTTCTATCATACAGTAAGTCAATGGTAGGCCCCAAGTCCACTGTATTTCTGCTACTCAGAAAGTTTCCAGATTCTTCTGCTAATACTGTAGTTTGTAAAAGAGCACAGGGTAATACCTTTCAGAAGGTAGCCAGTTTTATCAGCCTCCTACCACAGTGACCCTTTCCATGCCAGCCTGTTATTCTACAGAAGGTGATGACTAGGTTGTAGGTATACCCTAATGGTGCCTGGACTCAGAAAGTAAGAAAGGAATACTTTGGTGACTCTAAATCACTTGTGATCTCAGGTCAGACAGAGACAGAAGTAAGGTTCAAGAACATGTGGAAAATTCTAGAGAATTGCCCTTGATGTTACGGGAAAATAAAAAGTGATTTGGGTCTTAGATGGTGTTGGCATATATGCTTGAAAATATCTTGTGGAACAAGTGGAGCAATCTAGGGAGTGGAGGAATTTGAAAAAAGTGATTAGTGGGAGAAGAGGGTTGCAGTGTAGAAGTCTAGCTCATATTTGTTGTGGAAGAACCATTGGGTCAGGAAATGATTGGGGTGGGGAAATCAATTTCTCCTGGCTCGTATGATTTCCCTGAATGTGGGGAATTCAGCTGCTTGATTTATGGAGACTTGTATAATCTTCCTTGAAAATCAAATGGCAAAGAAAGAGAAAATTAAAAAACTGAATACTGTTGCTGGGTGTGGCACCTGTAGTCCCAGTTGCTTGGGAGGCTGAGGCAGGAAGATTCCTTGAGCCTAGGAATTTGAGGCTGTAGTGCCCTATGATTGTGCCTGTGAATAGTCACTTCAGTCTAGGGTGGGCAACATAGTGAGACTCACCGCTAAAAGAAAATATGATTAATTATTCTAAGTGTTAAGGGATGGCTCATGATTTTTTCATACATTGTAGTATTCCCAGGGAAATCATAGCAAGTAAAATATACATGACCTACAAGGGAATGGAGTCTATGACCTTGGAGTTATTAATTCCTTTGGTAAGCATCTTATACTATGAAATTGAGTTGGGGTGCGGGGGACATCTGATTGAAATGAGGACTCTCTTTTAGTCAAATGTATCTGTTTTGCTATCTAGTAGGTCCCCCCTTTACAGTGTAAATAGTTATTCATGAAGCTGACTCCTTGCTTGGAAAAAGTTCCTCTTTGGGTATGGGTGACATTTCCAAGGTTTTGGCACCAATGTTTTTGCATCATATAGGGCCTCTCAGAGAGCTCAAAGAGTCAGATTGTATCATCCTATGTGGGGTGTGTGTGTGTGTGTGTGTGTGTGTGTGTGTGTGTGTTTGAGAGAGAGAGAGAGAGATTTGCTGAACATGTAGCATGAAGTTCCTGTAGTCATTTTGAGTTCTTGGAAATATGCCCTGAGGTTGACTGAAGGTGGAGAAAAGACAGGGTGGAGACCAGTGTGGGGTGGGGACACAGGAAAATATGAAGGAGGAAAACTGGGCTGGAAGACAAGACAGAGCATTAGATAGGCTCATCCTATATATTTGTCCTTTTCCTAACCCATTTTTGGTGAATGTTTCCATTAGCACAGTGAAGCAAATGGGAGCTAGTTACTGCCCTGAAATAAAGTTGGGTGGGGTTGAAGAGTAGCCTGGAGAATAAAGAAGCTTTGCCTCCCTCCATTTAATGCACACTGATGTCACTGTATCATTTTACCCTCTCTAGACCCAAGTGTCTATTTGGAGAATGAGGGTAGGCCTGCCTGCCCCATCTCTGTTATAACAGATGGTCTGAGGATGAATTGGGCAAACTCTGCTGTCCTTAGCCTCAGAAAATGGCAAAACATGCTCTTTGTTTTCAACCCTACTCCAATCTTTTTTCTAGAAGTACATGAAAGCAGTTCAAACTTCAAGAGGACCTGAGTAAGTCAAATTGAGGTTGTCTTGTAGCTAGCAGTAAATTTGGCTATGATTTTGAGTTTTTGTTTAGAGCAAAGGTAGTATTATGTGTATATTAGCCATGACCTCCTTAGCTGTGTCACAGGCTAGGCCCACCCCAAGGCCAGGGCATGGCGATCACAAAAGAACCTTCATGGCGTATGCTTATTAGGAACTTAGTCCAGTCTGATTACTTATGTAAATACCCTCCTCATATCCTCCTGTAGAAACAGCAAAGATGCCTACAATCTCAGTTCTCTAACTACTGTCCTCTCCCAGAAGGTAGAGGGCATTTAGGGGCATGGGATAGGAATCTATCCAGAGACATACAAAAAAGGGTGGAGGCAGGTAGAGCAAGAAGGGTGGTGGTATGTCTGGTAACCCTTGGATGAGCTTTGGGTATACACCACCTTTGGCCCTGCTGGGATGTCATAACATACCTGGTATCCTGTTGAGATCCATACATATGCACCCTGAAGTGAAAAAGGCCAAGCCTATTAGAGGGTTTTCCCTCTTCAAAACCTCAGACAAAGAAAATAATTCAACCCCAGCTGGAAGACACTTGAGCAAAGCCCCTTAAAAAAATTAAAATGGTTTCCCCCCTTATTCTCCTCAACCCCCTCCCCAGGAATTTCTTTAAAGACAAAAGAGAGACTCAGACTTGAGATTGGTGGTTATGAAGTGATTATCTGAAGGGAACATCACAGATTTTATAGTTAGGCTTCTTCAGAACTAGGGGAAAAAAAGATGCTGATCCATCTGAGAAAAGTTAATGAAGAACAGTGGAGATTATTTGAAGGGTTGCTCTCATTGCTCACCCCTCGACCCCCCATCAGGACTGCTAGACTAATTCTTTTCTTGGGGGAGACCTAGAATCACAGGATCTCAGAGTGAGGAGAGGAAGTCACTTAGTCTGTCTCAACTATTTAACAGGTCTCTTATGTGGTATCCTTGGGCTTGTTCTCCAATAGGCATGGGGGGGGGGCTCATTACCTTCTTTCTAAGCCTGTCTATTGCATTGTAGGAAATTTCTGACTATAGACAGCTTTTCCTTATGTTGAGTTGTAATCCTTCTCCCTCCACCTCGTACTTCCTTATATCACACTGAACAAGGGTGCTATATCTGCCTTAGGACAGCTCTTAGGAGATCTGAAAACAAAGATTATCTCCCTTTGTCTCACTGGTCTAGACTAAGGAGCCCTAACTCTTTTACCTGTTCCTTATGGGTTCTCAGATCCAGCCTCCCTCTCCTGTGGGCTTCTCCCACTCTGGATGCACTCCAGTGTGTCCATTTGCCTCTAAAATTATGGAGCCCACAGCTCCAAAATTGAGGATGACCTTCCTTTAAAAAAAATACAGCTGAAGAGCTCTTTATATCTTTCTGATAGCCATGTCATACTAAGGCCCTATGTCAAACAAAGCCTTTTAGTGGAAGTAGCTGTTCTGTTGCTAAGTCATACCTGCCCAAGGTCTCTACATAGACATCTGGGAAAGCCACATATTAGATTTGAGAGAGACAAAATTCATCTCTTACTATTTATTTAGAATTGCCCCTGCCCTTAGCCTAGACTAGCCTTGCTAAAGGTATTAAAGGAAAGTCGAGGGAGAAGACATAGTCTTGACTTAAGGGAGCATATATGTTTATACAAAAAGGTTATTAAGTTACAGAGAAAGTATTTGTATAATCAAAGGAAATGGCACTTAATGAATAATGTCAAAGTCAGAATTCCGTATTATTTTTTCCTTTTTACCTCTCTGAACTTAATTTTCCCCCTCTGGGAAAAAAAAAATAGATGTCTCCAAGATGGAAGATGCTAACCATGTGTGACATACAAACTGCAACTTACAAAGCCTTTATGTAGGAATACAGAGACAATAGTCTCTGTACCCATCCCCTGTTAGATATTTATCTCCCTGTACACTCCCACTGGCTCTGATTGCAAAAGCCTGCTATTGCTGCCATCTTTATATTCTGTGACCTTCTTTCTTTACCTAGAATATAAACACAAGTCACTCCTGGTGGAGGTCTTGTATCCATAGCCTCATCCCCCATCATGTCCCCATATTCACCAGTTATCATCTAACCTGGGAAAATGCCTTTTCTTACTACTAAAGCCCTAATCAGGGAGTGGTTTGGAGTAAGGTTTAATCTTCATTATTACTAGTGTGAGGGGTCTAAGGATGAGAGTGTTGAAGTCTAGGAAACATGTCCCCACTGATGCAATGTTATTTATAGTGGTTAGGTTTAGAACAATTCTGTAAAAACCTATTTAATCTGTGGTGGGTGAATAATTAACTTACACAATGTAACCATCACTTATAATATTCTATCCATAGGAAATGGTCCTTGAAGCTCCAGTTACTTATTTACAGAAGATATTCTTTTTTTTTTTTTTTGGCCAGGGCTGGGTTTGAACCTTCTATCTCCAGCATATGGGGCCAGCGCCCTAGCCTTTTGAGCCACAGGCGCTGCCCTACAGAAGATATTCTTTAGAAACAATGTATCCATATGTTAGGGACAAGTGCTTTAGACAGCTGTTCATAAATCTAGGCCAGTTAGTACCCATCAGTGCTTGGGGTGCTCTTACTTTTGATGCGGGAACCAGAAGTTTGTAGGTGGTTGCATTTCTCTCTGAAAATGAATCCCAGGTTTACCTAAGAGTTATCTTGTAATCATCAAGTGACCTTTTTATATTGGTTATGTCAGTACTGAGATCACTTTCTTTTCAGCTTCTAGGGAGCTGTTTTGTTTCCCTTCCCACATACTTCAATTAAGTAATTAATGAATAAGTTGAGATACTATTTTTCCTGGTTAAAGATTATAGTTCCAAAGACTGAGATAAGGTAGAGGTTTATCTCTTTACACTCCTTTACCCCATCCAATGCAAGTAGGCCAAGTGGAACGATCGTCTTATGCATTAGTGTTGCAAGGGAATGATTCGTTCTTTCTCACATCACACTGGCTTGTTTACTTGGGCACATAGCCATCCTGGCTGAGAATCTTGCAAAGATCAAGATGACTTGATTTCTCAGAGTAAGCTCTAACTCCTCCCCTTTGACTTTATCTCTGTGTGCTTTTATGCCTGTGCCATGTCACAGAAGGACTACTGCCTAGTAACTATAGAGACACATTTTCCATGCATCTGGGCTGTCTTCTTTCTTGTTCAGTCTTTGGTTTCTCATCCCACCCATGAGTACAAGTTGCTTGAGACCTACATTTTGGACTATGTAGTTCAAGTACCATAGCTTCTTTGTCCATTCATTGGCTGTCCTGCCTTCTGTCTGAAACCTAACTTTTTTTTCTTCCTTGGTCATAGTAGGCCCTTCTAGTCTGCTGTACTAGCTTTGTCCCTCTTGGCTTGTCTCTGCTTCCTGGGGGGGCTGACAGAAACTCAAGAGTTGAGGTCGACAAGTTTGAAAACACTCAGCAAATTATAGCAGAATCAGAGAAAACTTTTCTAACACTGCATGGTTTTTTTGTCCTGTTTCAATGAAGGGCAGGATCTTTGTTATCCTCTGTATATTCTCTGTTCAATTTAATGAGAAATCTTGGCAAGTTACTTTGCCTCTCTATACTCTCCTATTTCTTCTCATACCTTCCATGGAGCAAGCTCTCCTGCTTTATTGAAGGGTTGCTAAGGGCTCCAGGATCCTTGCTTGGTCTAGGCTTGGAAGTATGAATGCTGCAGTTCTTATAGTATATGGCTTTTCTCCACACTCCTACTTCCTACCTTTCCAGAGTGGCTGTTTCTTGGTATGTTCTCAGGGAGGGCATGGTCTGTTAACTTTCACTCAAGTCTTTTAATGTTACATCTGTGAGGAATGTGGGAGGTGGGACTAATATGACAGGATCAAGAGTTAAGCCCTGATGGACAGACTCTTTGTGGTGTCTTCTGCCCCCCCCCCAATGCTACTTAACAGCTAGTTAGTTTTATGGTCTTCTCTCTTCCTTCCTGAGCCTCTGGCAGGGAAGTATTGAATGGTTCTCCTATACTGCCTTTCACGGTCCATCAGAAACTGATTTTTCTTTTGAGAGAGGAAGTTGGAGGTGAGATGAGGTATAGCTAGAAGTAAAGCTGGTTTGACTAGTTATTCTGGAAGGGGTTAGAGTCTCATTGCTGCAGCCCTATCTTTGCTCATGAGAGGATGACAAGCTAAATCCTTGTCATTATTGTGCTGCCTTACTGTTTTCCACTTCTTTTTGTTTGTATTTGATATAAATAAAAACCTGAAAACTTTTACAGGTAGACAGCTTTGGATGGTATCTTATCTGTGACTGAGAGGGTGAGTGATGACATGTGAGCTTCAGAGGGTGAGTAAGCATGAGGTTTAACTCTCATGTTCTTCAGAGGACTTGAAAGTTTGGAGAGCTGTGTTAATTTAAATTGGCAATCAGGGAGGATTGAGACAATAGGCTGAAAAGTCATCCAGGTGTGTGGCTCATGCCTATAATTCTAGCAATCTGGGACGCTGAGGTGGGAGGGTGGCTTTGAGGTCAGGAGTTTGAGACTAGCCTGAGCAAGAGGGAGATCCTGCCTTTACTAAAAATAGAAAAAAAAATGGCATGTGCGTGTAGTCTCTGATACTAAGGAGCCTGAGACAGAAGGATCACCTGAGGCTAGGACTTTGAAGTTGCTATGAGCTATGATGCCATCACACTCTAGTCAGGAGAAGACAAGTGAGTATCTGTCTCAAAAAAAAAAAAAAAGACAACAACCTGAAAAGTGGACCAGGCAATGTAATTTGGGTTGAATTTCAACAACTTCTTGAATCCAAGGGGTGGCCAGGGCCTAGACACAGTGGGATCAGAGAGGTAGTAGGCCTATCATGTGACAAATATTGCTGCTTCTAGGTGTTTTACATGTATTCTCATGCAATTTTTATAATATCTCTTAGAAGTACATATTGATGTATCCACTGTACAAATGAAGATCTGAGGCTGAGAAATTAAGTGCCAGACTATAAGTCACAAAGTAGGAAAGCTGACATTAAAATTTACTTCAGTATGACTCAAAATCTCAAGATTTTCTACAATATCATGTTTGCTCAGGTGACAGAAAGAGAAAGAAAAGAGAATTAGATAAAAATGAGAAAGAGGGGTAAGGAGGAAGGGAGAAGAAGAAAATAAAAGTTAATAGATAAACTGGTAATATTCCCAATACTTGCCCCTCAGGGATCAGGGTCAAAGGAAGATTTTTGTTTTGTTTTTTATTTCTTTATTATTTTTTTATTTGACAAGTAAAGTATATTTCAAGTATTTTGTTCAATGATCCATCTTAAGTAATTATTTTTTTATTTTTTTATTAAATCATAACTGTGTCCATTGATGCATTTATGGGGTTCACTGTACTGATTTGATATACCATATGAAATGCTTACATTGAACTGATTAACACATCCATCACAATTATATTCTTTTCTAAATAAGGGTACTGAGCTAGGATTTGGAAGGCTATCAGGGGTGTTCAACCTATGCCCTGGGGCTTGCATGCAGATTATTCAAGGACTATTTTGCTTATCTGTGATGTTCAATATCCAAAAAATATACACAGGCCTTTCCTTTTGCTCATCAGCTTTCCTTAGTGTTTGTGTATTTACCGTGTGGACCAAGACATTGCTTATTCTTTCAGTGTGTGGCAGAAAAGAACACCCCTGATAGTCTTAATCCTGCCACTCATTATTTGTGTGACGTTGGGCAGGTCATTTCCCTCTATTTCAGTTGCCTTATTTGCAAAATTGAAGTAATGAAATTTGCACTGTTGTCCAATAGGAAGGAAGATTGATTTTATCTTTTATCTCATATGAGTACTAGAGATGTATGTGAGTTAAGAAATAGAATATTCAAAAGTGTTCCTCATTAAACAGAAATTCTCTCAACAGAATTTTGAACCTAAAAGATTAAGTGTATGAAGTTACCAAATCATTAGGAGTTGTGTCAGATGGCAGGATACTTTTTGTGTGATGTCTGCTGCTATAAGAATTTGGAAGACCAGACATCATTTCTTCTTCTTCTTTTTTTTTTTTTTTGAGATAGTATGTCATTTTGTCACCCTTGATAGAGTGCTATGGCATCATAGCTCACAGCAACCTCAAATTCTTAAGCTCAAGTTATCCCCTTGCCTCAGCCTCCCAAGTAGCTGGGATTATAGGCGCCTGCCACAATGCCCAGCTATTTTTAGAGGTGGGGTCTCGCTCTTAGGTCAGTCTCAAACTCATGAACTGAGGCAATCTACCCAACTTGCCCTCTCAGATTGTTAGGATTAGAGGCATGAGCCACCACACCCGGCCTCAGACATCATTTCTGACTGATGTCTGAAAAGCCAACACTTTGAAAGGCTATGCTAAACCTTGTTTAGCTATCCTGAGAGGTCCCAAATAAGCCTCCAATCAATTAATCAATCAATCAGTCAACCAACCAGTCAACATGGATTTGTTGAGCACTTTGTAAAATACCTAACCTTGAACTGGGAGAGAGGTTGCCACTATGGAAGACCTGGTTCCTAGATTCTCAAATAGATCATACTTTTGCTGAAGAGCAGTATTTCTTACTGCAAACTCAAGAAATAAAAAGCTTTAAGTGAAGAAATGGTGGGATAAGATCTGAGAGCAACATTTATTTTCTGGTAAGAGATTTCATTGTTTATGTGGCTGAATCTTGTGGATAAAGGAAGAAGATTTGGAGCTTGGCAATGAAAGATACATAGGATTTAGGTAGTCTGGGGAGGAAGAAGGGCATTCATTTCAGTTAATGAAAGCACTGCATGTCCTGAAGACACAGAAAGGAGACTGAGGCCAGTTTGCTCACTCAATAGTATGTTGACTAACAGTACAAGGGAAGAACGTGTGTTGTTTATTCACTTAATTAGTTCATTCATTACATTTTATTGAGTGTCTGTTCTATAAGCTGAGCTATTCTTCTTACAGACTATGAAACCAGCACAGAACTCCATAGATGTTGCTTTTATTTTTTTCTAACACATTCAGGCACTGTTTTTCTACCTTGATGCATATTAATTCATTTATTAGGCCCAGTTTACAGTTGGGGGAAATTGAAGTATAGAGAGATAAGGTAACTTACCCAATGTCATGTTGCTTGTGTGGCTGGATAAAAAAGTGAGTCAGTGAAGGTCTACACGATTGTTGCAGAATAATGGGATATAAAAGTGAATGGATTTGAGCCAAGTATGCTGGTGACCCCAGAAAACTGGGCTATGAAATGGATACAGGTGGGACATAGGTAGCCTTTTTGTTGTTTGAAGAATTAATGTATTAAAACAAAGAACCTAGAACAGTAGTAGCCTCATAACCACTTACATGAAGAAAGATATGAACTGAACAAAAGATACAAAGGGACATTTTAAAGGAATTAGTCATCTTGGCAATGTGCTGACTTATTATATATTAGCAAGTTGCCAGAGGTCAACAATAATACATACCACTGAAGAAATGAAGAAGAGATAAGAGTCAGAGATGAATCTAGTATTTTTAATCTAGAAGTCTCTGAGTGATGGTGGGGATTGGGAAGGGGAACAAGTTTTATTTTAGTTTTGGGTCTTCTTAGACTGAGGTGTCTGCAAGACTATCAAGACATCCCTTAGGAAGGGTGGGTTGTTTATTTAAGGCAATTGATGAATTAAAACAAATCATGATTTATGAACATAATGGTCAACACAAGCAATTTAATCTACTGATTGTTTGGAAATTACTTAATTATCAGACAGTCTCATGCCCTGAGGGCATTGGAACAGACCTGCATTATTATTTAATATATCTTTCTTACAATGCCCTCTAACTGTGGGATGCCTCCTTAACTGAGGTGTTACTGGCTAGAGTTCCTTTTTCTATAACTTAGAACTTTCAAGTGATGGGAAAGTCTAAAAAATCAAACAAACCCAAAGTAGAAACTGTCAAAATGAGAAATTTCAGACTGAAATGTTAAAATGGTTTGAGGCTGTTATAAAACATAACTTGCCAAGATGTTTAAGGATTGTTTTCTCTATATGAAAAACAAAATATGGTGGTTTGTTAAGGCAAACCTCAAACCACTGGAGTTTCAAGTCTGTACTGCATTTTTGTTATTAGCAGTTTTATGGTCTCCACATAGTATAGTATTATTAATCTATAATATCATTGTTACTATTCTACAGTAGTATTGGTTTGCAAATGTGACCTTTTAAAAAGCATTACTAAACTTGCAAGTATAATTTAGTTGCTTTTGATGGTGTCCTCATCACATTAAAATTAAGGAGGAGGAAGGATTTACTTCATGCATTCATTTGGTGCAAATCTGGCTAGAAAACATTGCTTTATTATTAAAAGGCTTTTGAAAATTTGGAGTGATTATCTGATCCAAACCCTAGAACTACAGATGGACCTGACAATATCAGGACTATTCTAGCCTTCCCTGCACACCCCCCCCCTTGCCATTCTTGTTGGCTTTCTAGATCTGTTACTGTTTTACACAGCACCACCTGCTTTTCTACGCTGTGAAAAACTGAAATTCAGAACATTGTAAAGATGCTTGAGCTATGTAACTTGGTCTAAATTCACTCTTTATAGACAAAACTCACTCTTTGCTCGAAGGTTAATGGCCACATGGGTTCCTTTATCTAACTCTTCTCCATGACAAGATGAAAGCTTGTAATTCATATTTGAAATTGATGTGTATCTAGTTGCTGGGGAGATTTTTGTGAAAAAGATTGCTCAAGTGCTCTGGCTTTTACAAGAGGCAGCTTGCTAACTTCTATCTGCTGTTTGATCCCTGGTGGGAAGGTCATACTCTCTTTGGATGTAAAGGGTTCAATATGTAATTTTGTGTTTTTCCTGTGCCTTTGGCTGGAGAAATGTGCAGTATTCTGAAACTTGCCCAGGCCCTGCACATACGGTATCTGCTTAAGGATAGTTTTGGCTCTTAGCCCTTCTCACCTGCATTAGGGTTCAGGTTACATCCCATTCCTCTTTCAGCCACTAATAAAAGCCAAAAGAATTAAGGATCAGGGAGAGTTAATTCCCACTGCTAAGGCCCAGGTGGGGCCCTTCCATTGCCCATCCCCTAGGTTGGAGCCCTAATTTAAGGCTGAGATCTAGTCTAAGCCTATAAGTGACAATGATCTGGAACAGGCCCCAGAAAAGCACTTGACAATCAGGTTTTGCCCTCCCCTCCTCTTCTCTCCCCTTTTCTCTCCTCTCCTCTCCTTTCCTCTCCTCTCCTCCCCACCCCTTCCCTCATCTTCTGTTGTGTTTTAGAGGAAAAAAATGACACCAGGGACCAAGCCAACCCATGCTATTTGGAAATGGAAATGATGTATCATAGATCTGTGGAGGTGAGGAAGAAACTTGCTCTTTCCCTCAGAAGTTCCTGAAAGATAAACTCATGATTAAGGCAGATTAATAAGAGAAAGGTTTATTTACAGTGCACATGGGGAGAATCATGGAGTGATTATCCAGTATCCCAGTGTCACCCATACATTTTTCTACCTGTCTTTTTTTTTGAGGGGGGTAGATGAGCAGGATGGATGACTCTGTTTAGGGGGAACAAATGGTTGCTAGAGAGGAGGAATGGATGGGGAAACAAATTAACTTGTAAATTATATTCTCTTAACAAATAAAGTTAACCTGAGAGATGGATATTATATTTAAAATGATTTGGGCCAGGTTTGGTTGCATTTTTCCTGCAATATGCTGAGATAACAGGGAGGGAAGGGAAGTCATCAGTCCAGTTTAAACAGGTAGAGGGAAATCAACTTCAAGAAACTGTAATTCAAAATAGTTTTTATACTAAGGAGTCATATTTTGGGGTGAAATTTCCTGAGCTCCTTCAGTTCCTTTCATCTAAACTGGGAGATTCAGATGAAACATTTTTTGTTTTTAAAGTCCTTGACCCCCCTGTACAATACTGGCAGTTTCATTCAGAATTAAATATGCCATTGATATCTCTCCCAACTCAAAAGAGATGCATAGTATGAGCTCTGAGATAGTAAGCTCAGATGGGAAAGGGCAGCTTTGAAGGATGATCTTGCAAAGAGTTGGGATAGGCAGGAAGAAGCCTCCTTCTGGAACAACTACTCTACTATAGTCTCCTCCTCAGTGGTTTCCCTCTCTTTGATCATCCCCTGCCCAGGCTTAAAATTATTTAATGGTTTCCTCCTGCCTGTAGAATAGAGCCCAAACTACTTTCGCCTGCTGTTACAGACCATTCTCCATCTGCCTCTGGTCTTAGCACTTCATCTATACCTTATGTTTTCAAGCAGAATGGTTTATCCTCTTCTCTCCAAACCCACCTGAAAAATTCTGGCCTCTGATATTCACATCCTGATGTTCCTTCCAGTGGCTCAGCTTCACATTACATCCTTGAAAGCCTTATTCTTACCTTTCTGCTTCTCCTCATAGGGCCTAACCTTTAAGCTCTAGCTCTAAGCCTCCTGTTTGAAATGCTAGAGTTCTGATTTTTCAGTAGACATATTTCAGTACTTTGGCTGTCTTGTGTTCAGCTTGCTGTCCTCTGAGAAGACAATGGATGCATCTTCTATATCTTAACCATCCTCAGCACAGAGCACAGAGTAGACTCTCCAGAATGGTTTGCTGGTTGAGAGAATATGTAGGAAGAGTCAAGCAAAAATTTCCCACTCAGTCACCAGTAATCTTTCTCCTTTCCACTGTCAGCCCCAAACTGGACAGAGGATATGACTTGAAGATCTGGATATACTATCCAAGTTTCCCAGACTTTGCTTGACACGTAGTTAAGTGGGGTGAGCCTTGAATGACATACACATGTAAGCTAGGAACAGAAGGAATACTTAGAAGAAAATTTTGGTGGTAGTAGAATTTGAGAGAGATCCCAGATATAACCCAGGATGAGAAGGGGGATGGCAGCAATAGAGAATAAGACCATTACCTACTTGTCTCCAGGGTTACCTGGAATTTGGTTTGCAGAAAATGGGTTTCTTGCTTCTGCAGCTCCTGTATGTGAGGTGTGTTCAGAGGCTTGCCTGTGGGAGAGGCCTGCTGGGTGATGATGACAGCATTTCACGTACTATTGGGATGTATTGCTGTGAGATTCTTAAAGCAGCAGCCACCGTCCTTGTTGCTGTGTGCTCAAGGTGGTTGTGTTGTGAGTCTTCTGCCTAATTCAAGTATTTCACTGCTTCAGATGAGAGGAGTAGCTTTAAGTGAACTAGTGTGTGTGTGTGAGTGTATATGTGTTTTTTCACTCTTGCTTAAGCAAGTCCTAATGTATTCTGTCTGACTGGCCTTGGATGTGAGTCACTGTCTGGTATTTATACTCAATGCCTTAAGTGTCCTCATTATTTGACATGACATTCCTTGCCTTACTATTTTACTCAAAGCTAAGAATGCTGAAAAGGGCCAAAAGGAACCGACTCTGTCTTCCTTCTTAGTGGGGACTTTCCTCATTGGTGGCTATCTCTGTGGTAGTCAATTAGGTTTTGGCAGGGCATTAAAGGGACCAGGTTCAAATTCACAATGGTGGTACTGTAACAGTTTAAGAGGCCCAGGCCAAGGCAGGTAGATTGCTGGAGCTCAGGAGTTCGAGACCAGCCTAAGCAAGAGCAAGATCTGTCTCTACTAAAAATAGAAAAACTAACTGGGTGTTGTGGTGGGTACTTATAGTCCCAGCTACTTGTGAGGCTGAGGCAAGAGGATTGTTGGAGCCCAGGAGTTTGAGGTTGCTGTGAGTTGTGATGCCCCTGCAGTCTATCCAGGGCCGCAGAGTGAGACTCTGTCTCAAAAAAAAAAAAAAAAAGACACACTATGGGGGATTCTCTTAGTTTGCTCCTGTACAGTCTACTTCTGGAGAATTTGACTCACTGGAGTGAACTTTTAGAAACAGGTCTCACAAGGGATGCTAGGAAGTGCTTGTCCTTATGGTGATTTTTAGTAAGTATGAAAGGAGTACAAACAATCTGAGAAAGTGAGAAAGTCCTAGCGAGAAGGTGATTCGGCATTTGTAGGCATTGGTGAGAGAAGCAGAGAATGTTAGCTTGTTTGTTACTGCTGTTCCCATTAAAGTCCTTCAAAAGTTTCAAATTTTGTCTTAGAAACATGCTCTTTAGAGTATGGGAATGGTAAACCCCATCAGGGACACTGTTGTTATCAAAGGGACAGAGCCTCAGATAAGAGGGACATGGCTACTAACATGGTCATTTAGAGGCCAGGCATCCAGTAAATCATTTGAGAATGAATTAAAGGTTCAAAGGGCAGAAGAGAATTCTTTGGGTGACCTCATAGGTGCTTGAGAAATCAAAGGGTTCGCTTATGTGCTTTTATGTTTGGAAGGCTGGTTCAGAGGGGCAAGGGAAGGGAAATACACAGTAAAATATTGGCATTGCTATTTTCACATGCTTGAGACCCTTAACTCAGGGCTGGGTATGATCATAGTTACCATTAAGTAAATACTTATTATATATTATATTATTATATCTTGAGAATTTTATATGCATACTCTCTAACCTTCTCTTCACTACTATAAATTAAGTGATAGTATGTACTATTTCTATTTTAAAGATGAAAAAATGAGGTTCAGAGAGGCAAAGTATTGTTCTCCAAGTAATAATAGCCAGTAAGTGGTAGAACTGTGATTTGAACCCACCTCTATCTCACCTCAAATCATATATACCTTAAAATTTTGTTTTAAATGTTTAAATGAACATTTCATGCCCTTTTTTTCTTTTTCTAATGTCACTATTAACTATTATGACTATATTTTGTGTCATGGCATTGGAAAAGGTAGATCTCACACATCAGTCATTTCAAAGCTTTTGGGGGGAAGCTTATTTAAAACACAGATTAGACTCTCAGGATTAAATAATATAATACATGAGATATACTTAGTAACTGTGTCCCTATTCTAAGATGTAGAAATTGAGACTAAGAGGAATAAGTAACTTTTCAAAATTCATTGGATCAGTAACCGGCAGAGCAGGTATTCAAAATTTGGTTTATCTGATTTTAGAAAACCTGTTCTTCTAAAAGTTCCTGTTGCCTCTCAAACTGGGAGGGTAGTAAGCAACAAATAAAAAAACAGATGTGTCCTTCTTGGTCCCTGTAAACCAACCCTTCTTGCCTTCCTCTTTGCCAACACATGCTTTTAAATGAGTGGTGGACTTCCTTTCTCTCTTTCTTCTTCCCTTCTTTTCTTCCTAACACAGTTTAATTGTTTAAATTGTTATTTAAGGGACAGGTGATATTTGTGAAACAAAATTATAAAAACACATAAATAGGCATGTCTTGCATCATTTCTGTCCCTAAACCACATAATTTCCATTCCTAGAGGCAATTACTATTACCAATACCTTGTGTACCCTTCTTTTTTCTTTATTTTGGTGACAAAATCTTACTTTGTCACCCTGGGTAGAGTGCTGTGGTGTCATTGTTTACAGCAACCTCAAACTCCTGGGCTCAAGGGATCCTTTTGCCTTAGCCTCCCATGTAGCTGGAACTACAGCTCACCCCTCTCCATGCCTGGCTGTATTTATTTATTCATGTTTTACAGAGACAGAATCTCTCTTTGTCACCCTTGGTAGAGTGCTTTGGCATCATAGCTCACAGCAACCTGAAACTCTTGGGTTCAAGCAATTCTCTTGCTTCAGCCTTCTTAGTAGCTGGGACTACAGATGCCCGCCACAATGCCTGGCTATTTTTTGTTGTTGTTGTTGTTTGTTTAACTGGCCTGGGCTGGGTTCGAACCCATCAGCCCCAGAGTATGTGGCTGGCGCCCTAACCACTGAGCTATGGGCACCCAGCTTGCCTAGCTATTTTTAGAGACAGGGTTTAGCTCTTGCTCAGGCTGGTCTTGAACTCCTGAGTTTAAGGGATCCACCTGCCTCGGCCTTCCAGAGTGCTAGGATTATAGGCATGAGCCACCATGCCCAGCCTGTGTACCCTTCTAAAGATACCATTCCAAAGATACCAATAGGTGCATTAAATGTAGGTGTGTTGTGTATATTTGTGTATATGTATGCTTTAGTGTCCCTGTTTCTTCATGCCTATGTCTTCCTTAATCCTTTCCAATCTGGCTTCCATTGAGGTCTTCCTGAGGGCCAAATTTACTGGCCTCTTTGTTGTCTTTATCCTCCTCATTTTCTCTCCATAATTATGTTATTTTTTTCAGTTATTTGTTGGATAGGTAATGTAGTCACATGGTTCAAAAACCAAGTAGTATGGAAAGGCAGAGAATAGTTTCTTACTTATCCTTGATCTGCTCAGTTCTACCCCCCATCACTGTGCTTAGATTTTTTAATGTATCTTTCCAGAGTCTCTCTGTACATACAAAGCAAATGTGAATATAAAGACTTTATCTTGCCATTTACACAAAGATAGCATACTAAACTTCACTTCTGTACCTCACTTTTTTTACTTACATATCCTGGAGATCTTCCCCCATCAGTTTATAAAAGGTTACCTCCAATTTTTAGTAGCTGCATTATGTTAATTATTTAACCAGTTCTTAGTATTGCTAGTCATTGGCATTGTGTCCAGTGTACCACTCTGATTTGACCTTCTTCAAGCCCTGCTGCCACCTCCTGTGACTTTGAACTCTCTTGTGTCTCTACCCACCTTGCTGTTTTTCCATTCTCCTTTCTGAATCAACTTCCTGTCCTCTCCCCATACTGTGGATATTCCCCAAGGCCCAGAGCTTAGCGTCCTTCCTCTTCTCTCTCTCACTCTTGCCCTCGCTCATCTCTACCTCTATCTATCTCTAACTCAATCTCCACTTTTCCTTAAACAAGAGCAATAATGAGATCTCATGACTTTTGAATCTCTAGTCTTAATCTTTTCAACTGTCTGATAGATAGTATCTACATTTTTTTAGCCTCAAATCCCAATATGTCAAAAACAGAAATTATCTTCCCCTTGCAAAACAGGCTCTTTTCCTTGGCCTTATCTCCTCCCACTCAGTTAGCAATGAAATCTTGGAGTCACTGCTTACTCATGCCCTATATCCGGTCAATCGCCATGTTCTGTCAGTCTTTCTTTCTTTAAAACAGCCCTAATATCCATCCTTTTCTGTTAATTCCTGCTACTCCTATCCTCTCCCAAGCCCTTATTACTTTGTGTCTGGATTTCTGGACTCCTAGCTGACTTCCCTGCTTTCAGGCTCACCTTTTTTTATTTATCTTGTAAGTCACTTCTTCTATCTGAGAATTTTAGGTTCCCTGTCTGTACAATGAGGAAATTACATTAACTGGTTGTTCTTTGAAGTCCTTTCCACCTCCAACCTTTGGCCAACAGAAATGTTCCCAAACAGTATGTCACCACCTCCCACCATTCCCACTCCATTAGATTATACTACCCACTCTCACTTGAATAGTTGCTATGGCCCCATGCTCCAAGTAATGCCTTTCCTCCATATTGTTCCTAGAGTCTTTATCATAAATTAACTTGTAGTTGAAAGGAATCTTAGAGGTAGGCCGTAAATGGTACTGCCTGAGTACCATTTATGACACCCTTGAATTTGACTGACCAGCCTGTGCTTAAACCCTTCTGCTGATGGGAATACACTCTCATAAACTAGCCCTTTATATTCTCAGATAGCTAGAGTTGTTCTTTATCTCCTACCACAAACCAATGCCAGTTGCTCTGCTTTTATGATACTCTATTAGTCAAAAATTCCTTCATCTTGATTTAAGTTCAAATCCCTCCCCAGATATGGCTCCTACCCTCCCTTATAGGCTTAAACATTGGGTACTTCCTTTGCACTTTATCCAAATAAAGAAAACAGCTATTATTTATTGAGAACTTACTGGATGTAAGACGCTGTTATAAGTGATTTTACATGTATTATTTAATCCAAACAGCAACCACATAAGTTTCTGTTATTATTCTCCATTTTGTAGAGGAAGAAAATGTGACATATGGGAATCCAAATGATTAACCTGAGTCTCAAAGTTAGTGAATGGTGGAGCTAGAATTTTAACCCAGAAAGGCTATCTCCAGCACCCATAATAGTAATCACTGTCATAAACAGTCTGTGCCTGTTCTGTTCAAATATGACAACTCAGTTTCCTGAATATGCCCAATGCTTTGTTCATCATAGTCGCTTAAAACACATTTCTATTCCTATCAGCCTGACTAAATCTTACCTATTCTTTGAGGCCTTTACAAACTGCACTTCCTTCTAGTTCAGTGGTTCTCAACCTTCCTAATACTGCAATGTATTTTTATTGTTAAAAAGGGGTCATGACCCACAGGTTGAGTACTGCTGTTCTAGTTTCATTCTCCCCTTTCTTCCATCCCTCCATTTTTCTTTCCATTCCTTCCTTCACAAAATTTTTAGAACTTTCTCCGCCTCTCTCCTGATGTTCACCATGTTCTTTCTAATGTGCTATGTGCATGCTTGTTTTATATCTTTAATGGGATACATCAACTCCTTGAGAGCAGAGTCCTTAGATAGAAACTGCTAGATTATGTTTTTTGCCCCACATATGTTCCTAGAACATTTAACAAGTAGAGTTAGGCTTTAGGAACTTTTGTAAGATTTGAGATTACTTCTTTTCATATTATATGTTTGCACGAATCTCCTATTTCTGAATCTAGTTTCTTTATTTGGCTCTGAATTCATTTCTGGTATTACCCCATGCTTTGTACATTTATTCCCAGATAGCATCAGTGACAGTGCCAGAAAACAAACAGTTCTGAGGGTTGCCATCCATAGTCATATTTTATATATAATTTCTTCCTTTATTTATAATTTGACTTCCTCAATCTTTATTATTTCAGATTTTCCCTTTGTCTTGCCCCTAACAGGTATTACTGTGCTTAAAAACTGATGGAAATTTTGATATTTTGTACACAGATAGAAAGGTAGATACATAGATACATACATACATAAAAACTTTACAACTCAACTAGAAATTGTGGAACTCACTCATCTTGCATAACTTAATTTTGTCCTCTGTGTGTGTGTGTGTGTGTGTGTGTGTGTGTGTGTGTGAGGAAGGAGAGAGAGAGAGATAGTTGGTGGGAGGAAGGGAGAGGGGTGATGTGTTTGTTGGGTGGTTGCAAGGATAGTTGTTTTAGAGTCGAAAACTTCCTTGTCTTCTGTGCTAAGAAAGCCCCTTTAAAATGTATATAACATAATTCAATTTTAAAGGTTAAACAAAATAGAACTAGGGAACAAATACAAAAAATAATAAAATGCCACATCCTATAGAATTTCTTCTTTTTCCCTCTCCTCTTCTCTCCTCGTCTTGCCTGGCCTGGCCTCGCCTTGCCTCTCCTCTCCTCCCCTCCTTCTCCTCTCCTCCCCTTCCCTCCTTCTGTACTTCCTCCTATCATTTTGTAGTGATTGTGATTTCCCACTTGTATATTGTAAATGATTTCTATCTAACATTTGCCAAGCTCTCTGGCTGAGTAATGTACACTTATCTAGTATGTTAGACAAGAATGTGATCTGCTACCCAGACAGTCTAATTCGATGGTAACAGGTTGTTCTCTAAAGGATCATGACACTGTTATTAATTCCCTGTGTGTACCAATTTAATTACATTTCAGAAGTCATAAAAAAAATAGTTCCAGTTGCTGTGTTCCAGTTCACTAAGCATTAACAATAAATCACTAGTAAGTACTTTAAAATTTTTTACTGATGTATTGGCTGGCATTTTACTTGAGTATAATCCACCTACCTTGGGATGTCTAACTTATTTTTGTAAAGTAAAAATGTGCTCTTGATTTTTTTCTCTGGCCCCATAATATCTTTGTTATCCTCCACCCTACCCCGTACAACTTTCACAGGGCCCCCTTTTCTTCTCCCTTCACATATTTCATCAGATTCTTCAAAAGAGTCATAGACTGCTTGTGATTATGACCAAACCATATGGGAACACATGTCTTATTTTTTCTTCTTCTACTCTCTTATATAAGGGTTATGACTTATTAAATGAATAAGAAGATTAGTTTTAACTGTTGGAGAACCTAGGAATAGGTAGCCTTGCCTTAATTTCCCAATCCCAGAAAGCCAAAGTTAGTGAACCTTCTTCTTTCTTTTCTTTCAGCTAGCACTTGAAATCTGTTCTCCAGAAGGGTGATATAAATTACCAAAATATACATTAGTGTGTAGCCTTCATGACCCTTTATTATTTTTAGTACAATCATCTGGATTAGAAAGGTCTGGTAGTCATTAGATAGTCTCCTATGCCAAAATGGATTGTGCCAACTGGGTAATGTTTAACTACAACATAAGTATACTAATTTTTTCAATCTTTACATTTTAATATTTTAATTCAGAAAGTATATCATTATGTCTTATTAAAATTTTGCATTCATCTGATTTACTTTTCATCATACTGAGAACATTTAACATGAGATCTACACTTATAACAATGTTTTAAGTGCACAGTAACCCATTTTTAACTGTAGACGATGTTTTACAACGGATCTCTAGAACGCGTTCATCTTGCATAACAGCAACTTTATACCTGTAGAACAGCAACTGCCCCTTTCCCTCTCCCCTCAGCCTCAGGCAACCACTATTCTACTCTCTGCTTCTATTGGTTTGTCTATTTTTGGTATTTCCAGTAGGTAGAATCATGCAGTATTTGTCCTTTTGTAACTAGCTTATTTCATGTAGCATAATGTCTTCCATATTCATCTATGTTGCTGCATATTGCAAGATTCTTTCCTAAATAATATTCCGCTGTGTGTTATACCACATTTTCTTTATCCATTCATCCATTGATGGACATTTGGGATGTATCTTTACCTTGGTAACTATAAATAATGCTTCAATGAGCGTGGAAGTACAAACGTCTCTTCGAAGTCCAGATTTTGGCTGGGTGCTGTGGCTCACACCAGTAATCCCAGAACTCTGGGATTGCTTGAGTTCAGGAATTCAAGACCAGCCTGAACAGGAGTGAGACTCCATTTCTAAAAACAGCTGGCCACGGGTGGTGCCTGTGGCTCAAAGTAACAGAGTGCCAGCCCCATATACTGGAAGTGGCTGGTTCAAACCCAGCCCTGGTCCAAAACTGCAAAAATAAATAAATAAATAAATATAGCTGGCTGTTGTGTTGGGTACCTGTAGTCCCAGGAACTTGGGAGAATAAGGCAAGGAGATCTCTTGAGCCCAAGAGTTTGAGGTTGCTGTGAGCTATGACGCTACAGCACTCTACCACAGGTGACAAAATGAGACTCTATCTCAAAAAACAAACGAAAAGTCCAGATTTCAATACTTTTAGATAAATTCCCAAGGCTGGACATGGTGGCTCATTCCTATAATCTCATGCCTGTAATCCTAGCATTGAGAGGCCCAGGCAGGAGGATCATTTGAGGTCAGCAGTTTGAGATAAATACCTGAAGTGGGATTGTTGGGCTATATGTAGTTCTAGTGTTAATTTTAAAAGGAACCTTTATAATGTTTTTCATAGTAGTTGTACCGATTTACCCTCCCATCAACAATGTACAAAGCTTCCAATTTCTCCACATCCTCACCTCAACACTTGCTATCTTTATTTTTATAATTGCCATCTTAACAAGTTTGAGATAATATCCCATTGTGGTATTATTTTCATTTCCCTGATGATTAGTGATATTGAGCATCTTCTCATATGCCTGTTGGTTCTTTATCTTAAAGAAATGTCTATTTAAGTTCCTTACCCATTTTTCAATTAGATTATTTTCTTATTTTGCTATGGAATTATATTAGTTCCTTATATTAATTTGGAAACTAACTTCTTATCAGATAAATGTTTTGCAACTATTTTCTCCCAGAGCATCATGGAGGCCATCGTGCGGCCATTACAGTGTGGTGGGGAGCTGCAGATAACAGGTACCATGACAGGTGTGACCAAGGAGAGAGCAACCTTAGAAGCCCATTAGAAAATATGGGCATGGTGAGCAAGCTGTTTCAAGCTCTTTCTAGCTTCCCTTTTGTGCTAAATAAATAAAATTTCTTTTACAGTAAAAAAAGAAAAAATTTCTCCCATTCCATAGGCTGCCTTTTCTCTGGTTAACTGATTATATTGTTGTCCAGAAGCTTTTTATTTTGATGTAGTTCCACTTGTTCATTTTTGCATTTGTTATCTGTGCTTTTGAAGTCATAGCCAACAAAGCAGTGCTAAAACAAATATTAAGAAACTTTTCCCCTATGTTTTCTTCTAGAAGTTTTACAGTTTCAGGTGTTATGATTTCTCTGTGGTATGTAAGAAAGGGGTCCAGTTTCATTCTTTTGCATATGGATATCCAGTTCTTCCATACTATTGTTAAAAAGACTATTCTTTCCTCATTGTGTAGTCATGGTATCCTTGCTGAAGATCATTAAACCACATGTAGGTGGGTTTATTTCTGGGCTGTCTGTGTTGTTCCATTGATTTGTTTATCTGTCTTTATGCCAGTACCATACTGTTTTTATTATTATAGCTTTGCAATATAATTTGAAATCAGAGTATATGACACTTCCAGCTTTGTTTAAGATTGTTTTGGCTGGGCGGCACCTGTGGCTCAAAGGAGTAGGGCACTGGTCCCATAGGCCAGAGGTGGCAAGTTCAAACCCAGGCCCAGCCAAAAACTGCCAAAAAAAAAAAAAGATTGTTTTGGCTATTTGAGTTTTCTTGTGATTCCCTATGGATTTTAGAATTGTTCTTACTTCTTATGACAGATTACTATGAAGATATAAATGATTAGGTTACATTGTTTGTATTTGTTAGGTATAATTCAAGTTATAGTTGAGCTCTTCACTCAGGGAGTATGCTGTATACCCTTACATTGTACCCAGTAGATACAAGCTTACCAATACCCTTTTCTCTTTGCCCCCTCCCCTCAACTTAAATTTAATTGTGTTTTTCTCTCATGTGGGAGTGTAGTTGTTTCTCTATTGGTTTCATATTAGTATTACATGCATTAGATACTTGCTTTTCCATTCTGTGATACTTTGCTAAGAAGAACGTACTTAAGCTCAATCCAGACAAATACATAGGATGTAAAGTCTCCACTTTTTATGGCTGAATAGTATGCCGTGGTATGTATATATATATATATGTCACAGTTTATTAATCCATTCATGAGTTGATGGGTACTTGGGTTGATTCCATGTACTGGTGATAGTGAATTGAGCTACAGTTAACATTCTAGGGCAAATGTCCCTATGGAAAAATGTTTTGATCTTCTGGGTAGATACTTAGTAATGAAATTGTGGGATCAAATGGAAGATTTACTTTTAGATCTTTGAGGGTTATCCATACTTTTTTCCTTAAAGAGACTCTATAAGTTTGAAATCCCACCAGCGGTGTAAGAGTATTCCCTTCTCTCTACATCCATGCCAGCATTTGCAGCTTTAGGACTTTGTGATATAGGCTATGGTCACAGTGGTTTTGATTTGCATTTCTCTGATGATTTGGGATGATGAGCAATTTTTCATGTGTTTATTGGCCACTTTCTGTCTTCAGAGAAAGTTCTCTTCATCTCTCTTGCCTACTTACAAATGGGGTACTTTGCTCTTTTCTTGTTAGTTTATTTTTCCATAAATTCTAGTTATCAGCCCTTTTTCAGATTCACAGCATGCAAGTAAAGCATCTTCTGCTATTCTGAAGGCTGTCTTTTTGCTTTAGTTGTTGTACCCTTAGCTGTGCAGAAGGTTTTTAGCTTGATCATGTTCCATTCATTTCCTTTTGGAGTTGCTGCAATTGCTAAGGGAATCTTCTTCATAAAATATTTCCCAGGCCAATGTTGTTAAGAGTTTCCCCACATTTACTTCTAGAATTGTTATTGTTTGTTTCTTAAATTTAAATCTTTTATCCAGTGAGAGCAAATTATTATAAGTTGCAAGAGGTGTGGGTTCAATTTCAGTTTTGTATACATGGCTAACCCTTTCTTCCTGTACCACTGATTAAATAGGGATTCTTTTCTCTGTTTTATGCTTTTGTTTGGTTTTTTGAAGATCAGATAGCAATATGTGACTGGTTTCATCTCTAAATTTTCTATTCTATTCCACAGATTTATAACTCTGTTTTAGTACCAGTACCATGCGATCACAGTAGAATTGTAGTATATCACCTGAAGTCTGGGAACATGATGCCTCCAGATGAGTTTTTATTTCTTAGATTTGCATTGGCTATTCAAAGACTTTTTTTCTATTTCTATATGAAACAAAGTACTGTTTTTTCAAGTTCTTGAAAGTATGATCTTGGTACTTTGATGAGGATTGCATTACATCTGTAGCTCACTTGGGAAGTATGGACATTTTAACAATGAGCATGGAATATTCTTCCATATGTTAATGTCTTCTGCTATTTCTTTTCTCAGGGTTTCGTAGTTCTCTCAGTAAAGATCCTTCACATCCTTTATTAAGTATATTCCCAGGTATTTAATTTTCTCTGAAACTACTGTAAAAGGTATTGTGTCTTTGATTGGATTCTCAGCTTCAATGTCATTGGCATACATGAAGGCTACAGATTTACGGAAATTGATTTTGTATTCTAAGAGGTAACTGTATTGCTTGATCACTACTGGGAGGCTTGTTATTGAGACCCTGGGATTTTCTAAGTACAAGATCATATCATCAGCAGAGAGTGAGAATTTGACCTTTTTTGTCCTTATTTGAGTGACCTTGAGCTCGTTCTCTTGCCTGATTGCATTAGCAGAACTTCTAGCGCTATGTTGAATAACCGTGGTGATAGTGGACATCCTTGTTTGGTTCCAGTTCTAAGTGGAAATGCTTTCTTACTCCATTAAGTATGACATTGACTGTGGATTTGTTGTAGATGACCTCTAACAGTTTAAGAAATGTTCCATCTATGCCTATTTTCTTAAGTGTTCTTGTCAGAAAAGAAAGCTGAAATTTGTCCTTTGCTTTTTCTGTATCTATTGAGAGGATCATATGGTCTTTGTTTTTCCTTCTATTTATATGGTGAATTACATTTATTGATTTGCATATGTTAAACCAACCTTACATCCCTGTGCTAAAACGTACTTGATTGTGATATATAATTTGCTTAAAGTGTAGCTGTATTCTGTTGGCTATGATCTTACTGAATATTTTTGCATCAATATTCATTAATGATTTTGGTCTGTAGTTTTCCTTTTGTCTTGGGTCCTTTACTGGTTTTGGTATCAGGATAATGATTTACCCTGTTTGTTTGTTTTTTAGAACGTGTTGGGGAGAGTTCCTTCCTTCTCTATTTTTGGAGATAGATTCTGCAATATAGGTCTGAGTTCTTCTTTGAAGATTTGGGTAATTCTAGTGTGAAACCATTTGGTCCAGGACCTTTTAGAGGGGGGAGGTTTTGCATTGTTAGTGAAATTTTAGTACTTGATATTGGTCTGTTCAAACTTTCTTTTTTTTTATTTCTTATAGCATAACTATGTACATTAATGCAATCATGGGGTACAGTGTGCTGTTTTCATATACATTTTGAAATACTCTCATCAAACTGATTAACATAACCTTCATGTCATTCTCTTAGTCATTAAGTTAAGACATTCATCTCTGCTTTTAGAAAGATTCACTTACACCTTTGTAAGATAAACTGTAGAGGTGACCCCACCAATCACCCTCCCTTCCCCATACACCCCCTCGCCTCCCCTCTCCCACCCCTTCCCATAGTCTAAGGCTATAATTAGGTTAGGACATTCCTATAAAAGCTATGAATTAGTTTCAAAATAGGGCTGTGTACATTGGATACTTTTTCTTCCATTCTTGAGATACTTTACTGAGAAGAACATTTTCTAATTCCATCCATATAAACATGAAAGAGGTAAAGTCTCCATCTTTCTTTAGGGCTGCGTAGTATTCCATGGTGTATATATACCACAATTTATTGATCCATTTGTGGGTCGATGGACATTTAGGCTTCTTCCATGACCTAGCAATTATGAATTGGGCTGCAACCCAATGATCATATTATAATTGGTTATATTATGTATGATAATTCCTGAAGTTAATTTATCTATTGTCTTAATAAAATGTATCTGACATACTATTTTTATTTTTTCATAGGTGAACGGGACTCTGGTGACTCATTCAAACCATTTGGAGGTGGTGAAGCTAATCAAATGTAGGTGAATCTTCTTCTTAATTTTAATTGTTGAGAAACCCTTAAAGCAGTGGTTCTCAACTGCCCTAATGCTGTGACCCTTTAATACAGTTCCTCATCTTGTGGTGACCCCCAACCATATTTTGCCAACGAAAATAATTTTATGGTTGGGGGTCACTACAACATGAAGAACTGTATTAAAGGGTTACGGCATTAGGAAGGTTGAGAACCACTGCCTTAAAGCAAGATTCAGCAAACATTTTTTGTAATAGACCAATTATATTTTAGGCTTTGTGGGTCCTGTGGTTTCCTACCTGATCTTGTCATTGTGACATAAAGGCAGCCTAAGACGATATGTAAATAAATGGGTGTGGCTGTTTCTGGAAAACTTTATTTACTGAAATGGTTGGTCTATGGGCCTGATTTAGCCCCTTGGCTAGTTTGCTGACCCCCACAATGAAGAAAAGTCAGAAGTGAAAATTAAATTTGCTAAGAACTATCTTTTGTCAACCCCATTTATATGTCAGATTATAATATCCTTGTCATTCTTGTAATGTTGAATACATGGTATGTGAAAAAAATACATGAGTCACCAGAGAGGGAGCAGGTTAAGAAATCAGACACAATAGCTTGATGAACAACAGTAGAACTTTATTATTTTTAAAAAATTTTTTTCTTAGACAGTGTCACTCTGTCAGCCTGGTGTCAAAGCTCACAGTAACCTCAAACTCCTGGACTCAAGTCATACTCTTGCCTCAGCCTCAAGCCATCCTTTTGCCTTAGCCTCCCAAGTAGCTGGGACTACAGGCACCTGCCATGACGCCTGGCTAGCTTTTCCGTTTTTAGTAGAGATGGAGTCTTGCTCTTGCACAGGCTGGTCTTGAACTCCTGAGCTCAAGTGGTCCACCCGCCTGGGCCTCCCAGAGTGTTAGGATTACAGGCATGAACCACCACAACCCTCCCCACAATAGAACTTTAGAAATCATCTAGTATAGTGGTTCTCAACCTTCATAATGCGGCAATGTATTTTCATTGTTATAAAGGGGTTGTGACCCACAGGTGAGAACCGCTGATTTAGCATAATCCCTTTTCCTTAGGGAAGTAAATGATTATATAATTCAGGATAGTAGTCGTATCTTAATAAATCTTCAGTGTTAAGAATTTATGATCTCAGGGACTTTACCTAAAAAGTGCAACATTATAACCTAATCATTAGTACCCTCATATTAATCTGAAATTAAAAAAAAGAGAATTTATGATCATCAGGCTTGTGTGAGTGGCCCACTTGGGTTTAGTTCTCTGGGGAGAAACTGAGGCTTAAATCAGTAGTAGTCTGCATCTAACCTTGTATTATCTCAGAGTCAAAGTGGGCAGGCCAGGCCTCAGCTGCTCACAGGGCTTAGAGGGAGAAGGGAGGGTTCAGTGACCCTGGGAGCTTTACTTGCAAGTGATGATGGAGGGCGGGGTCTTCTGAATCTCAGAGTTGGGTGAAATCCAGACATCACACCTTCCTGTCCCTGGGCTTCAGTTTTACTTTATTGTTAACACTTTAAGTGCACCTGCTTTCCAAAAAGAGATTTTCTATTTTCTAATGCTTCATTTATTGAATGGAAAATAGCATGACAGTTACAGCAGAAATAAAGAAAAGAAGTCACATGAAAGCCTTCCCACCTAAAACATAAATTCCTTTTTCTTTGTTCTGGCCTAATTTGGGTATTATGCATTCGTTACTGTATGTTTTAAAGGGAAAAAAAAATAAGGCAGCTTAAAATAAAATGCAGTAAAAAAGACTTTATGATCTTTTGCATCAGATTATTTCACAGTGAAGTAAACTACAAATGAGAGATAGTTGTTTGTGGCCACACGGAATCACTGTTTTATTCTATTTGTTTCATTGAGTTGGTGAACATCTTCAGAATAAATTCAGTAAACTCAATTTTTTTCTTGGTCTTCTTACTGCTTAAGTTAAGCAGCTTGGAATTTTTTTTTTTACCTTTAATGGTCACTTTGACTACATAGTTCTTAACTTAGTGTATTTAAACAGAAATGCAATGATGAAAATTAAATCCCTATACTGGAATAAATATGATTACTTATTTAATGAGATGGTGTTTAAATTTTCATGTGCTAATAAGTATATTCCTGATGTCTACTGTAGAGTATAGAAGGATTGTGCAGGGCTCAGTGGCATATGCCTATAATTTCAGCAACTTGGGAAGCAAAGATGGGAAGATCAGTGGAACTCAGGAGTTTATGGCTGCCGTGACTATTATCATGCCACTGTGTTCCATCCTAGGTGTCGAGAGTAAGACCTTCTCGCTAAAAAACGTTTTTTAAATAATGAAAATGAAAAGTAAGGCCAAGCATAGTGGCTAATGCCTATAATCCTAGCACTCTTTTTTTTTTTTTTTTTGAGACAGAGTCTCAAGTTGTGGCCTTGGGTAGAGTTACCATGGTGTCACAGATCACAGCAACCTCCAGCTCTTGGGCTTAAGCGATTCTCTTGCCTCAGCCTCCCAAGTAGCTGGGACTACAGATACCCGCCACTACAAATGAGAGATAGTTGTTTGTGGCCATTGTGTGCCTGGCTATTTTTTGGTTACAGTTGTCATTGTTGCTTAGCAGACCCAGGCTGGGTTCGAACCCGCCACCCTAGGTGTATGTGACCAGCACCCTTGCTGACTGAGTGATGGGTGCCGCCAATCCTAGCGCTCTTGAAAGGTCGAGGCAGAGAGGATTGCTTGAACTCAGAAGTTTGAGGTTGCTGTGAGCTCGGCTGATGCCATAGTGAGTGAGACTCTGTCTCCAGGAGGAAAAAAAAATTCTAAAAATAAAAAGTAAGATTATTTCTTTAGTTATATAGTTATATTTTTTGATCATTCTGATATAAATTTTATTAAAAAATTAAATCCTAGGATTATAGCAAGAGATTATTTATCCAATAGCAAGGGTGTAGCTAAAACCTTAAAACACTCTGAGTATTCAAAACAGGTATAAGTTTATCATATCTAAAACCTATTTGCTATACTTATAATAGAGCTCCCACATTTAGAAATACTTAACAAGGGAAGAGCTAGGAAGGTATTTAGGCAGACATACTCGAACAAGGAAAACTTATTTAATAAATGGTGTTCTGATACAGAGTGATAAGATAGATTGAAAAGGCTTAGAAAGTGTTTATACTTAAAATTCCTCCGAATCATAGCACCTATAACTAAGTTTAACAAAAATAATTTTTAGTACCCCAAAACTCTATAAATAATTAATAATGAATTCCATGGGACAGATAAGTTGGGAGAGAGTATGAAATACATTTAGAAGTTCTATTGAAATGTCTAAGAAAAAGATTTTGTCACTTAAAGGTCAGTTATCTACAAAAGTCACTTATTTAAAGCATTTCTTTTTAATGCTAGATAAGTAGTGAGTATTGTTGTTAAGTTTTTCTGATTAGGATGAATTTTGCTGTCTAGATCCTGCCCCCAGTAATATGTCTAGTGAATTTCTGTCTACTTCTGTAATTTTTTAAATTTTTTGAATGAAAATATTTATTGTTTTTTCCTTTTTTGCAGACTATTTTTTGGTCATACTCATTTTCTAAAGTTAATTTAAAATTGCACTAGAATATTGATTAAACTCTGCCTAATTAGTATTATCTTAAAATACGAAGTTTTTTAAAAATTTATGTTTAAGAAATAAATTGAATATAATTATTGTAGGTGGTCTTCTCTAAATTAAGAAAATATATTCTAAATTGACAAAAGATTAAAAAAAGATAATGTCTTCTCATTGTTAATAAGTTTTACGTGCTTTTAAGTAATATCTGGTCCTATGAGTAGTAGTTTGCTATCTCAAAATGGCATTGTTCTTTTAAATATTTTAGATTTAGAGCAGTCATAAAAGAGAAATGACAAATTGGATTGTTTTTCTGTGGGGACATGATTAGGAACTGATGGAACTCTCATGTAACTAGATCTTGTAGAGCTGTCAAGATGAAGTAATGAAATGCTATAAAGTGTTCCCTAACAGTGCTATTTTCCTTTCCCTTTCCTTTCTCCCATCTCCCCATCCAAGCTGGTTCCTATGTAGCTCTCACTGTTCAGGGACGCCCACCTGGGTCGCCCCAGATTCCACTTGCTGATTCTGAAGTAGAGCCATCAGTCATTGGACATATGTCTCCCATCATGACATCCCCTCATTCACCTGGAGCATCTGGGAATATGGAGAGAATCACTAGTCCTGTCCTTATGGGGGTAAGAGTAAGAAAGTTTCCTAGTAAATGCTCAGTTGTATATATAGGGGTGCTTTTGCTTTGAAGTATGTGGCTGATAAACATTTTAATTTTAAGATTCTAGAAAATGACTTCCTAATAGAAAAATTATTTAATAATTGGGAATAATTGCACAGTGGTGTCATAGCTGATTTAGTTTAACAAATATCAAATACCTACCATATCCAAAACACTGTACCACCTACAAAAATATAATTCTGTGTTCAAGGTTCCTAGTCATCTTAGAATGTATAAATTTGGAAGACAAGGGTTTTGAGGGGTTCTTTTCTTTACTTTTGTGTCACTAATGTCTGAAATATTGCTTAGCATGAAGTAAGTGCTTAATAAACCTTTGCTGATTGAAATTTAGTCAAGATTATACAAGTAAATATAATACAAAGACTGAAACTAGGTAAGTTCCATGAGGCTTCAAAGGAGGAAGAAGGCATATCAGGTTGTGCTAAGAAAGGCTTTATTTGAATAGGTAACATTTAGGTGGTGGTGATAGGAAGGAAGGCAGCCCAGGTAGAGAAAGTAGAATAAACAGAGATAAAGCGCCAAGAAAGCATCAAGTACATATTCTCCGGAAGTAGCCAGGATTTTTGTTTGGCTGGTGAACAAGGATGTATGTAGTAGGATATGTACTTTAAAAAAAGTAGATTGACTACATATTTTGAAAATTCACAGCTACCAGTTTGATTTGCCTGTAACTGGACAAGTAGTCCATTACTTTTTTTTTGTTTTGTTTTGAGCAAGAGTAACATTGTGAGAGGACTATAGGAAGGCTAATGTGGTAAAGTGCTCCATGGTTGTAAAACAAGGAGATGAGTTAAGGAACTGTCTTCATATTCCAGCTAGGAAGTTCTGGGAATGGGAGGCATGCATGGGGATTAATAGTCAAGATCCAAATGAGGGAAAGTGTTAAGCTATTATTTTTATACTATGACAACTTTATTTGTTCACCTAATATCACTATTTAATGTTCTCTTGATCCCCACTGCTAATCCGACTGAGTAAAAGTGAAATAGGAGGCCAGAAATTTTCCTATAACTGTTTACCTTTGTTGTGTCTGAAAGCCTGTCCTGTTAACCCAGGAATAAAGAAAATCCCAGTAGGTATTGATACTTGGAGCTGCGGCAGAGCATTGTATATATTTTTTTCTCTATTTATTTTAGCTTCGTTTTCCCTGTATTGGTTGTGGTTTGTTTTTATTTTTTTCTAGGAGGAAAACAATGTGGTTCATAACCAGAAAGTAGAAATTCTGAGAAAAATGTTACAGAAAGAACAGGAACGGCTGCAGGTACTAAATTAATTAAAAATGGGGCTATTGACAGGCCAATAGAAACATGAGTGGTTATACTTGAGTTGGTGTTTATAATCACATCCCAGCAGTATTGTAATTAATACTATTAGTTATTTTATTGATTAAGAATGGACTTTTTCTATATTTTCTTGACATAAGTAATTCTCAAAGTATTTTTATAACTTTTCAGTTATTACAGGAAGATTACAACCGAACACCTGCCCAAAGATTGCTAAAAGAGATCCAAGAGGCCAAGAAACACATTCCTCAGCTGCAAGAGCAGTTATCCAAAGCCACAGGCTCTGCTCAGGTAGCATCATGATTAAAAGTGCTACCCAACTAGAGAATATTCTTCTGGGAATGTGTCAGAGAATGTTACAGTTCCTTTTTTAAAGTTAATTTTTCTAGCGTAGGACCACAGTATGTCCTTTGTAGAATGCTACAGAAGTAATGATTAATGAAATAAATGTGGGCGTCTGATTGGTTGCTTGTTCATGATAATGTTTCTTGAGAATAGTGTAGAAAAGAATTGAGCACTTTGCTTTGATGTGACAAACTACTAAAATGTGTTTAGGTACATATATTTACATTTACATTTTTGTGGTTCAATCTGCTATCTTAAAGTAGAATGGCAGTTGGTATGTTTCTAATAGGGATACAAGGTTTTAAAATCAGGCATTATGCTAAATACATGGACAAGCATTTTATTATTTAATTTGCATGATAATCCTCTGAGGTTAGGTACTGTTGTTTTCCTCCATTTTTCATATGCATTTAATGGAAATATAGACAGATTAATCAACTTAATCTGAAATTATGTAGTTCAAATGATAGAGCTGGAATTCAAACTTAGACAATTTAAAAACACATTCATACTCTTAATGACTATATTTTCATAATTTTAAAATAGATTTCATAGAATTTGCCACATAGGTATAAGTTATGGAGATAATGGTCTTAGAATAGCTCACATTTGTACATGTGTATCAGCCAGACTCTTATTCTATAATATTCAGATTTGGGATATGGAAAGCTCCTTATAGTTTATCTTAAAGCAAAATGGACAGACTGCCTATACATTTAAAGTAGGTAAAAGCTGTTGATTTGTCACTGTTCCTGAGTTAGGCCTGAAGTAAAAGCCACGTATTCATAGAACTGAACACATCTTTGAGAGCTCATCTAGCCTAATCTGCTCATTTTTAAGTTTAAAAATCAGGGCCTGAACTGGTTAAATGATTTATACAAGGCCATGCAATATGTAAGGTCTTGTAACATCCTGGTTTAGTGTATTTTTCATTACATATTATGTTTTCATTACTTTCAGTCCCTCTGGCTATGTCACATATTGAATATTATGCCTCAGTAATGTTGACAGTTCCATGTTACCACCAAGTAAAGACAACATTCTTACCCTGTTTGAATAGTAAAAGCGTGTCCTGATGGAAAAGCATATAATAACTTATAACATTGTTATAACATTGTTATAATAATAACAAATATAATTGTCTAAGAATTGGCAATTTATTAAAACTCTGATACATTGGAAGGCAATTAACCAGTTAAATTACAATGTAATAATCTTAACTAATGGGCAAATAATATAAATTATATAAATTAACAAACAGGTGTTATCTTTTTGTTATATTTGGAAGCTTGAACTTTTACTCTCTTTACTAAAATATCACCTTCCCCATCTACAAGTCGGAGAATATAAAGTTGAATCAGAGTAGTTATTTATGGATTTTACTCATAGAACTCTGAGCATTCTTGATTGTATCAGAGTATCTAAGTTTTGGCAGTGTCCATGTAGATTGTCAAGCCACTCTTTTTCTTTATGCAATCACTAATGAAAGTTTTCTTTTATGTGTTTGTGTGTGTATGTGTGTATTGCTATATTCTGTTTTAGGATGGAGCTGTAGTTATACCGTCTAGGCCTGTAGGTGACACCCTAACAGTGAGTGAGGCAGAAGCAGATGCTGGAGATGGACTGAGCAGGACTGACAGTAGCAGTGGAGATGCTTCTCGGCCCAGCAGTGACAATACTGATGTAAGCATTAAGTGTTGTAACTCTTTATTTTATTGTAGTCTTCCTTATAGTCCCTTTCTAGATTTGATTTTACGTTACATGAATTAGAGATGTGGTCTTATTATTTAATTTTTACCGTCTTTATATCTTCAACAAATTCTTTGACACTTCTTCAACAAGTTGGTATACTAGTTGTTATATATTGTATATGAACTTTTAATTCTAAAGCCCTTTCCTTTGAACTTGCATTGCCAACTGTTTCTTTTACGGGGATGGAATTTCCCAGCAGGCATCTTGTTTGTGGGTAGAGAAATTAATGCCAGCGCTGTTTTACTGAACGGAGAAACCAACTTTTGATATCTTGAAGAGCATGTTAATTTTCCATTTGTGGTCAGAGTGACTCAGTCTTGAATCATGGGGCACTTTGTCACTACAAAGAGGAAAAGCCTTAGTCCTGTTAGATAAACTTCAGTTAATAGCCCAAGTTTAGTAACAGCATTTTCTTTGTTAACCCAGAAACTGCCAGATAAACATGGGTATTTGTTAGGAAGATGATAATAACCTATTTTTTAAGATGAATATGGTCTAGCACTATAGTCAGGTGAATATGCACAAGCTGAGTTCACTGTTACTCAGCAATAGTTTGTAAGTAGCATGCAATGACTGCAATATACAAAATATAAATACAGATCACTCTCTTTAAAAGTATTGAGGGAAATGGTCTGGACCACTGTTTTTATAACTGTGGATCATGAAGTTAGTAGATTGTGGCTAATTTTTTCTTTCTTTCTTTCTTTTTTTTTTAAGAATAGAAAATAAAGAGTGCTTTGCATGTAGAAGAGGCCTTACTTCTTGTGACTTTTTGTCATACACACATGTACACGTGTGTGCTGTTAACAGTGTGAAGTTTCTCTTTTATCCAAAGTTGTGGTTAAAAACAAAGTTGACAGCCACAATCTAATGACTCAGTTCCTCACATAAGGAAAATTTGAGTTTGTATGTTTTTTTTTTTTAATGAAAGATGATAAGAGTCTTGCAATTGGATTAGCTAAGGTTATAATGGAAAATTTCAATTTTGGCTCAAGAGAAAATATTATAATGGCTAACATTTATTCGGTATATATACCATACATTACGATAAGAGTTTTACATTCCTTAGTCAATTCTCAAAATAGACTTATAAAGTTGTACCTAGTAATTTACAGATATTCTTTTTAATTCTCATAATCTTAATGAAGCAGTGTCACCATTTAACTGATGAGGAAACTGAGGCCAAATAAATAAATGAATATTATGGAAGTTTGGGTGGAAAATGATTAAGTCCAGAGTAGGCTGTAGAAAACTGGTTTAACTCCCACAAGTATGTGAGGCTAAAGATATATCTTTTGAGTCAGTGCTTTTGATTTTTTTCACTTTCTTCTCATTTTTATAAAATAGTCTTCTGGTAGTATTTGTGATATCATTATTTAAAAAATCCCTACTTTGCATTTCTTGGAGAAGGCTTTAAAAAATGTCTGCATACATAGTTTGCACAAGAAAATCAATTTGATAACAGATCATCTCAAATTTAGAGTGCCTGCTTTTCTGATTTTGGTTTGTTAATAATACCTTGAAACCTGTGTTCCTGGTAACGTGGCCTTGGCAGTTATCACCCGGGCTCAAACTTGTTTTGTCTATCTTCCCTATTCTTTATACCCCCAAACACGGGATTAGTTTAAAGTAAATTTAAGACATTGTTTCATTAACATGTGTCTTTTAAGAGATAAGATGTGTTAAAAATATAGCTATAAAATCCTTATCAAACTTCAGGAATGAACATTTTCCTAATATATACTTTGATTACACTATAATGATCTTTTTAGAGTTTGTTTATTTGAACCAACAGTCAGTCAAGGTCTTCATATGGCCTTTGATATTTTACATCTCTGTATTTTATAATTGTTCTCCTATTTTTCTTTTGCTATTTCTTTTACTTTTTTACCAAAGAAATTAGGTCATATGTCCAGTAAAATAGCCCGTTTTCTAATTGTATTTTCATGAGCTTGTCTAACATGTTCCTCTATCTTTATTTCCTGAAAACTGATAGTTATATCTAGAGTCCTGACAAGATTAAGGTTTGAGAGTTGTTTGGCAAGAACAGTTTATGGGTGGTACTGTGTACATCCCATTATATCATCACATTAGGATGTGAAGTTTTGGTTGACTTATTGTGGTCCTAAGTTTATTTAAGGTGTTTAGGTGATGTCAATATGATTCCTTCATTATAAAGTTTCCTGCCAAGCCTTTATGTAATGTTTTTACATGCCATTGATGATCAAAATGCATTATTAAGGTTTCAAAAGTATGACACAAGTTTGTCATTTTTTCTGTATTAGGTGGAATTGTTTTATAAAGAAGAATGTTACATTACTAGCTATTAGGTTACCCTAAATTATAGCATATACAGGAAATGTAGGATTGTTTTTCTTCTAAAGAATCTTTTGGGGTGGGTTGGCGCCTATAGCACAGTGGTTATGGCGCTGGCCACATGCACTGAGGCTGGCGGGTTCGAGCTCAGGCTGGACCAGCTAAACAACAGTGACAACTGAAACAAGAAAATAGGCATTTTGGCGGGCACCTGTAGTCCCAGCTACTTGGGAGGCTGAGATAAGAGAATTGCTTAAGTCCAAGAGTTTGAGGTTGCTGTGAACTGTGACACTATAGCACTCTACTGAGGGTGACATATTGACACCTTGTCTCAAAAAGAAAAAAAAAAAAAAAGAAAGAAAATCTCTTGGGGCTGGTATGGTACCTCATGCCTGTTGTCCCAACATTTTGGGAGGCCAAGGCAGGTGTATCATTTGAGCCTAGGAATTCAAGACCAGCCTGTGCAACATAGCAAGGCCCCTGTCTCTACAAAAAAACTTAAAAATGAGCTTGGTGTGGTAGCATATACCTATAGTTCCAGCTACTTGGGAGGCTCAGATGGGCAGATTACTTATACCCGGAAATTACAGGCTGCAGTGAGCTATAATTGCCCTACATCACTCCAGCTTGGGTGATAGAATAAGACCCTATTTCTTTCTTTCTTTTTTTTTTTTTGGAGACAGAGCCTCAAGCTATCCCCCTGGGTAGAGTGCCATGGCATCACAGCTCACAGCAACCTCCAACTCCTGGGCTCAAGCAAGTCTCCTGCCTCAGCCTCCCAAGTAGCTGGGACCACAGGCGCCCACCACAACGCCTGACTATTTTTTGGTTGCAGCTGTCATTGTTGTTTGGCGGGCCCAGGCTGGATTCGAACCCACCAGCTCAGGTGTATGTGGCTGGCACCTTAGCCACTTGAGCCACAGGCACCAAGCTAAGACCCTATTTCTTAAAAAATAAAAATTAAAAAAAAAATTAAAAATCTTTTTCTTGATTCTTTTCAGGAGAATTTATACCCTAATAAACTCTAGCGGTGATAAGTGGGCCAGTGAGAGGGAGAGGAAGTATATGTTTAATATATTCAACTCATAACTTCTAACGTGAATTACCCTTTTCTAGTCCATTGGGGCCACCACATGTCATCCTCTGTTCTTTTTGACATGACTCTCCAGTATCTTTGATAGCTTCTTTGCTTTTTGTGACTGGATTATTCTAATCTTAACTTTTGTATGTCTTATCCAAAACCAAGAGTCATGCATTTCTCTCAGGTGGGGCATATATTTGACACTCCTGTTTTCTCTGTCCTGTTATGTGTTTGTATATGTATATAGATAACTTGTATCTTTCCTGTTGGCATTTATACACAAGTCTCTTGTTCCTCATTTTCATTTGCTCTAAAGATTGGCTTCCATTACTTTGGGGTGTTCCTCAACACCCAAAAGTGAATTTTCTGCATGTCAGATAGTGTGTATTTTATACACTTGGTTTTCTGTATTTATGATTGTATCTGTGAATTCAACCAACTGCAGAACCCGTGTAGCACCTTTCACATGAGATAGTGACAGAAAAATAGAAACTTAATTTGTATAAATAGAACAAAGTGACTTTTTACTTAAAGGGGTAGTTTGGGAAGGTAGGGTTAGGGAAGATAGATAAAGATAGAATTTGATTTTGATCTCATGAGTTTGAGATATGTTATGGGTCTACTTAGAGTTACTTTGTAAAAAAGTAACCCCTCAGTCCTAGAAATAGGGTAAAACTGTTTTGTTGGTTCTGTATGGTTTATTAACATAAAACTGAAAAGCTGAGAGAATAAATGACTTGCTAAAAACAGAGGGAAAAAAGTCAGTGGCAGAGCCAGGTATATGTGAAAGATATTTAGTAGTTTTAAATATAATACGAAATTCAGAACATTATTTTTTCACACTAATTTTCATTATCTTTTTTTGTGTGCCTGTTGAAGTGAACTAAAGATCTTTTTTTTTTTTTTTGTTAGAGCCCCAAGAGTAGCCTGAAAGAGAAGATTTATCTAGAGGAAAACCCAGAGAAAAGTGAAACAATTCAGGACACTGTGAGTATGAAGTCTGTGCAATGCTAGTACTGTCTGTAGTGTTCCTTATACTTCAGGTATGGGAAACAGATTTGATGTTTGTGTATTCTACTATTTTTGGGAACTAGGTTTTTTAAAGGAACTTAATGAAGATTTGAATAAATGGAGAGATATTCCATGGTTAGTTAGTGTTGTTAGGTTGCTTAGTATTATATTGTTGTGATAAAATATACACAAAATTTACTCTTTTAACAAGTATTGTGATTAAGAATAGCATTAAGTATATTCACGTGTTGTGCACCCAGCACCACCATCCATCTTCAGAACTTTTTCATCTTCCCCATTTGAAATTCAGTACCTAATAAACACTAATTCTACAAATCTCTCTCCCCCAAGTCCCTGGCACCCAGCATTCTGCTCTTTCTCTATAAATTTAATTAAGTACTCATGTGAAGAGATTGATACAGTGCTTTTTTGTTTTTTGTGATTGGCTTACTTCCTTTAGCATAATGTCTTCAAGGCTTATCTGTATTGTGTGGTACGTGTCACAGTTTCCTTTCTTTTTATGACTGATTTCCATGACAGGTATGTGCCACATTTTGTTTATTCATTCATCTGTCAATGGATGCTTGGGTTGCTTCTACCTTTTGGTTATTATGATTACACTGCTTTTCTTCTTCTTTTTCTTTTTCTTTTTTTTTTTTTTTGCTTATTTTTATTTATTAATCATAGCTGTGTACATTAATGCAATTATGGGGTACAATGTGCTAGTTTTATATACAATTTGAAATACTTTCATCAAACTGGTTAATGTAGCCTTCACCACATTTTCTTAGTTATTGTGTTAAGATATTTATATTTTACCCTTAGTAAATTTAACAAGTACCCTTGTAAAATGCACGGTAGATGTGGTCCAACTAATTACCCTCCCTCCACCCACCCTCCCCCTCCCCCCACTCTGCTTCCCTCCGCTCCCCTCCCCTCCCTCTCCAGTTTCCCCTTCATCTTGGGCTTACTCTGCTCTTCTTTTTGTTCTTTTAGGTATATGCCTGGAAGCACAATTGCTAGATTTTACATATTCTTAATTGAATACTTTTAGCATTCTGACTTATTTTTTAGTTAGACTTGGTTGAAGTTTTATAGTAAAAGATGTAATAGCATTTTTATAATGTTTTATTATTAGCAACATAATGACTTTAAAAAAATCAAAGATATCACTTTTAATAAATAAAATGTGGCACAAACAATAAAGCAATAAACCCAAAATTTGGTTGGGCACAGTGGCTCATGCCTGTAATCCTAGCACTTTGGGAGGCCATGATGGGAGGATTACTTGATGCTAGGGGTTTGAGAGCAGCCTTAGCGGCATACCAAGACCCATCTCTACAAAAGAAAATGGAAAAAATTAGCTGGACATAGTGATGTGTTTCTGTTGTCCCACCTACTTGGGAGGCAGGAGGATCACTAGGGTCTAGGAATTTGAGGTTTCAGTGAGTTATGATAATGCCATTGTACTCTAGCCAAGCAACAGAGCAAGACCCTGTCTCAGAAAAACAAGTCAAAATTTATCCTAGGAGGCTGAGGTGGGTGGAATGCCTGAGTTCAGGAGTTTGAGACCAGACTGAGCAAGAGCAAGACTCTGTTACTGAAAAAGTAGCCAGATATTATGGTGGGCACCTGTAGTCCCATCTACTTGGGAGGCTGAGGCAAGAGAATTGCTTAAGCCAAGGAGTTTGAGGTTGCTGTGAGCTATGATCAGCATTCTATTCAGAGTGACAGACTCTATCTCAAAAAAAAAAAAATCTGCTATAAAGAAATTTTAGTTGTTTCACTTGATTTCCTTTTTTTAATTATTAAGGCCTGAGGTTAGAGAAAACAAGAGTAGTTAATGAAAAAAGCAGAATCATGTTTAGGAGATAGAACACATACTGTTGCAGTATACATAAGGAGGAAACACTAGAGATAGATATTATTCATTCAATTTATAGCTTATGGATACATTTATATAGTTTCAAGGATAGTTACTATGTAGGTAATTCCCAAACCATTACTTAAAAAATTTCTTGGCTCTCTGGTCCTCTGGTTTGACAGACAGCTGCATCTTCTCTCGCAGCCCCAGCTGCATCCCTGAGGCACCATGGTGAAAGTGAAAGTCGAAATAAATGACTTTGGCTATATTGGGCACCTGGTCACCAGGGCTGCCTTTTAATTCTGGCAAAGTAGATATTGTTGCCATTAATGACCCCTTCTTTAACCTCAACTACATGGTCTGTATGTTCCAGTATGATTCTGCCCATGGCAAATTCTATGGCACAGTCAAGGCTGAGAATGGGAAGCTTGTCATCAATGGAAATCTCTTAACTATCTTCCAAGAGTGAGATCCCACCAAAATCAAATGGGGAGAGGCAGACACTGACCACGCTGTGGAGTCCACTAAGGTCTTCACCTCTGTGGAGAAGGCTGGGGCTTACCTACACAAGGATGCCACAGGGGTCATCATCTCTGCCCCTTCTGCTGATGCCCCCATGTTTGTGATGAGTGTGAACCTCAAGAAGTATGAAAATATCCTCACCATTGTCAGCAATGCTTCCTGTACCACCAACTGCTTAGCCCTCTTAGCCAAGGTCATCTATGATAACTTCAGCATTGTGGAGGGACTCATGACCATAGTCCATGCCATCGCTGCCACCCAGAAGACTTTGGGTGGCCCCTCTGGGAAGATGTGGTGTGATGGCCATGGAGCTCTCCAGAACATTATCCCTGCCTTGACTAGTGCAGTCAGGACTATGGGCAAGGTCATCCCTGAGCTGAATGGGAAGTTCACTAGCATGGCCTTCTGTGTCCCCACTGCCACCGTGTCAGTGGTGAACTTCACCTGCCATCTGGAGAAGGCTGCCAAATATGATGATATCAAGAAGGTGGTGAAGCAGTCATTGGAGGGCCCCTCAAGGGCATCCTAGGCTACACCAGGCACGAGGTCATCTCCTCTGACTTCTACAGTGATACCCATTCTTCTACCTTTGATACTGAGGCTGGCATTGCCCTCAGTGACAACTTTGTCACAGTGAATTTGACTACGGCAACAGGGTGGTAGATCTTTTTTCTTTCTTTTTTTTTTTTTTTTTTTGAGACAGAGCCTCAAGCTATCCCCTGGGTAGAGTGCCATGGCATCACAGCTCATAGCAACCTCCAACTCCTGGGCTCAAGCGAGTCTCCTGCCTCCACCTCCCAAGTAGCTGGGACCA
>CAUYQV010023032.1:0-13335 GCA_963574575.1 Galagoides demidoff | reverse complement strand
ACCTCCAACTCCTGGGCTCAAGCGAGTCTCCTGCCTCAGCCTCCCAAGTAGCTGGGACCACAGGCGCCCGCCACAATGCCCGGCCATTTTTTGGTTGCAGCCATCATTGTTGTTTGGCGGGCCCGGGCTGGGGATTCGAACACGCCACCTTAGATGTACGTGGCTGGCGCCTTAGCCGGTTAAGCCACAGGCGCTGAGCCTTTGCCCCCTTTTCTATTGTGTTGTCTGACTTTTTTTATTTGTTTTCAGAAAGCCTCGCATCTTTACTCACTTTCTTCCCACTCTCATTCCTCCTTTCCTGTTTGATTTTTCTCCATAACCACCTCGTGACGCAAATATATGTTTACTGCTGTCCCTTCTGTCCAATTAGAATGTAAGAATCAAGGGGGTAGGAATTTTTGTCATTTATTCATGCTAAGGTTTCCAGCACCTACGACAGTGGTTTGCACATGGTAGACATTCTTGCCCCCCAATTAATTGCTGAATGGATGAATGAATAACCTTTAGCTATTACTTGTTTTGAAATATTTTCTCCATGTCTATCACTCACCCTTTAGTTTGTGGTGAGGTTGATCAGACAGAAACTTTTACATGTGATCAAAGGTATCATTTCTTTCTTTCTTTCTTTTTTTTTTTTTTGCCAGAGTCTTAGGCTGTCACCCTGGGTAGAGTGCTGTGGTGTCACACCTCACAGAAACCTCAAACTCTTGGGTTTAAGCGATTCTCTTGCATCAGCCTCCCAAGTAGCTGGGACTACAGGTGCTCACCACAATGCCGGGCTATTTTTGTTGTTGTTGCAGTTGTCATTGTTGTTTTAGCTGGCCCAGGCCAAGTTTGAACCCACCAGCTTCGGTGTACGTGGCCGGCGCCCTTCCCACTGAGCTAGGCGCTGCCTATCATTTCTTTCTTTTGCACATTGCACTGTGCCCAAGGCCTTGTTTGTCTACCTCCAAATTACAAACTATGTGTAAGTATCTCCCAATACTTGTATATTTTGGTCTTACTTCAAGTGATTTAATTCACATGGCATATATATTTGTAAATGATACATGGATTAAAAATTTTTTAAGTGTTACTGATGTACACTGAAGAGTTCAGACCTTGCTCTGTTTATTTGGAATGGCACTTTTGTCACTGTGTCCTCGGACTTTATAGTTGGTTCCATCGATCCATTTGTCTACTCTCGTGCTTGTAAAATCACTAGACTGTCATAATTTATTTTTATATGAAGTCGGACACTTTCCCCCTTTTGGTTCTTAATTTTCAAAAATTTCTTTGATGTTTTTATGTATTTTCTCTTTCAGGTCAATAACAAAACTACCTTGTCAGGGCCTATCTTTAATAATATTGTGATTTTGATTGAGTTGGGGTGCAAGTACAGATTAAGTCAGGTAGGAACAACATCTTTATCACACCAAATAGTCTTGGTATCAGGCATGACATAGTTCTCTACATCTTCAGTTCTATCCTGTTCTTCAGTCAAAAAAATTTTTTTGAGACAAGAGTCTCAGCTGTTGCCCTGGGTAGAGAGTTGTCGCGTCACAGCTCACAGCAACCTCAAACTCTTGGGCTTAAGCAGTTCTTTTCCCTCACCCTCCCAAGTAGCTGGGACTACAGGCGCCCATCACAATGCCTGGGTATTTTTTTGTTGCAGTTGTCATTGTTGTTTAGCTGGCCTGGGCTGGGTTTGAACCTGCTAGCCTAGGAGAATGTGGCCAGCACTCTACCCACTGAGCTATAGGGGCCGCCCTCTTCAGTCAAATTTTATAGTTGACTTCATATAGGTGTTACACATTCCTTTTAGGCTTTTTATTGGTATCTTTTTGTTTTTGAGACAGAGCCTCAAGCTGTTACGCTGGGTAGAGTGCTGTACCATCATAGCTCATAGCAACCTCTAACTTCTGGGCTCAAGCGATTCTCCTGCCTCTGCCTCCCAAGTAGCTGGGACTACAGGCGCCTGCCACCACACCTGGCTATTTTTTTGTTGCAGCCATGGTTATTTGGCAGGCCTACGCTGGATTCGAACCCGCCAGCTCAGGTGAACGTGGTTGGTGCCTTAGCCGCTTGAGCCACAGTCGCTCAGCCAGAGCTAGGAGTCCTATCCAAGTTCTACCTACTGGTGAGATTGACAGAGGAGTTTATAATTTAAAAGAAGTCCAGGCTGGAGGCGGTGCCTCCTGCCTGTAATCCTAGCATTCTGGGAGGCCAAGACAGGAGGAATGATCCATTTTGAATTAATTTTTGTGAGAGGTGGAACGTCTGTGTCTAGATTCTTTTTTTTTTTTTTTTTTGATATGTGTTCGTTACGGTTTGTTGAAAAAGATTATCCTTTTCCACTGAATTGACTTTGTTCCTTTGTCACAAATCAGTCAACTATATTTGTGTGGATCTATTTCTGAGCTCCCTCTTCTCTCCCATTGATGTATTTGTCTTATTGCTTGGATTGGAATTTCAGAGGAATTACTGGACAACCTACCTCAGCAGACAAAGGCAAAACTGTTGGATCCTCAGCTAATTGACTGATTCACACAAAAGATGAGGGATAATTTCTGAAACCAAGTCCCATCTGAAATGTTTATAGAGGCAAGTGTGGTTCTGAAGTAGTATAAAAGACTAACTGATTGGGCAGTATCTGTGGCTCAAGGAGTAGGGCACTGGCCCCATATACCAGAGTTGGTGGGTTCAAACCTGGCCCTGGCCAAAAACTGCAAAAAAAAAAAAAAAACTAATATAAAACCTTTCTTTGGGGGAAACAATTTGAATATGTAATTTGTAAAAGATTCTGAAACTTGCTTTCTTTTGAAAATAAACAGCCATTTAAAAGCAAGAGGCAGCTTGGCGCCTGTAGCTCAGGTGGGTAAGGCACCAGCCACATACCTGAGCTGAGCTGGGGGGTTTGAATCCAGCCCCGGCTCGCCAAACAACAAAGACAGCTGCAACCAAAAAATAGCCAGGCGTTGTGGCAGGCGCCTGTGGTCCCAGGCACTAGCACCCTGGGAGGCCGAGGTGGATGTATCACTTGGGCTCAGGATTTCTAAATGAGCCTAAGCAAGAATGAGACCCCATCTCTACTAAAAATAGAAAAACTAACCAGCAAGAGGATCAATTGCCTGAGCCTAAGAGTTTGAGGTGGCTGTGAGCTAAGATGCCACAGCACTCTACCCAGGGCATAGACTGAGACTGTCTCAAAAATAAATAAATAAAAAGAGAAAGTAAGAAAGAAATGGGCACACTTATAACTTTGATTCAAACTGTACAAAATCATTTTATGTAACCAAAACTTTATAACCTTATAATATTCTGAAGTTTAAAAAAGTACAAAAATACAAAGTTGGGCGACACCTGTGGCTCAGTGGGTAGGGCATTGGCCCCATATACCGAGTGTGGCGGGTTCAAACCCAGCCCCGGTCAAACTGCAACAGAAAAATAGCCAGGCATTGTGGCAGGCCCTGTAGTCCCAGCTACTCGGTGGAGGGGCGGGGCAGGGCTGAGGCAGGAGAATCACCTAAGCCCAAGAGCTTAAGGTTGATGAGCTGTGATGCCACGGCACTCTACTGAGGGTGAGAAAGTGACACTCTGTTTCAAAAAAAAAAAAAAAAGAAAGAAAAGAGGCAAGAAAGGCCCATCCCACTCACCAGGTCAAAACACTCCTTGTGTTGTGTCTGCTCAGTCTAGAAGAGTGGGGCTGGAATTATTTTAAGATTTTCTGTTATTTGTAATGTTATTGAAAAGTAAATTACTGACATTCACAAGGCAATAAGCTGCAAATAATAAGTTTGTTTTGTTTTCCTTTTATTTATTTATTTTTTTAGAGACCCTGGGTAGAGTGCTGTTGCGGCACAACTCACAGCAACCTCCAACTCCTGGGCTTAAGTGATTCTCTTGTCTCAGCCTCCTGAGTAGCTGGGACTATAGGCACCTGCCACAATGCCTGGTTGGTTTTTTTTTTTTTGTTGTTGTTGCAGTTTGGCTGGGGCTGGATTTGAACATGCCACCCTTGGTATATGGGGCTGGTGCCCTACTGAGCCACAGGCACCGCCCGTTGTTTTCCTTTTAAATGTAATTTTTTTTTTTTTGAGACAGAATCTCACTATATTTCCCTCAGTAGAGTGCTGGGGCGTCTCAGCTCAAGCAACCTCAAACTCTTGGGTTTAAGCAATTCTCTTGCCTCAGTCTCCCAAGTAGCTGGGACTACAGGTGCCCGCCACAATGCCTGGCTATTTTTTTTTTTTTTTGTTATAGTTCTCATTGTTGTTTAGTAGGCCCGGGCCAGATTTGAACATGCCAGCCCCGGTGTAGGTGGCCAGCTCCCTAACCACTGAGCTACAGGTGCAAAAAAATGGAATTATTTTATTTTATTTATTTATTTATTTATTTATTTATTTGAGACAGAGCCTCAAGCTGTTGCCCTGGGTAGAGTGCTGTGGCATCACAGCTCACAGCAACCTCCAACTCCTGGGCTCAAGCGAGTCTCCTGTCTCCACCTCCCAAGTGGCTGGGACTAGAGGCACCCACCACAACGCCCTGCTATTTTCTAGTTGCAGCCATCATAGTTGTTTGGCAGGCCCGGGCTGGATTCCAACCCACCAGCTCAGGTGTATGTGGCTGGCGCCTTAGCCGCTTGAACCACAGGTGCCAAGCCGGAATTCTTAAAAAGAAAAAAAAAGAGGCAGGAAAGGAAGAATAGAGGAACTGTTTCTATTGTTATCTAGAAATAGAAAATAGAAAACAATAATATAGTAATAGGAATAGAAGGAAACTTCCTCAATCTGATAAAGGTCATATACAAAAAACTCATAGCCTCAGCTAACATCATAGCCCATTCTGAACATTCACACGTTTTTAAGGTGGCTGATATATCTCATCAAGATGACCCGTATGGCCAGGTGTGGTGGCTCACACCCGTAATCTTAGCACTCTGAGAGTCAGGTGGATGATTGCTTGAGCTCAGGAGTTTGAGACCAATTTGAGCAAGAGTGAGAACCCGTCTTTACTAAAATAGAAAAAATTAACTGGGTGTGGTGGTGGGAACCTGTAGTCCCAGCTACTTGTGTAGCTGAGGCAGGAGGATTGCTTTTGCCCAAGAGTTTGAGGTTACTTTGGGTTATGATGATGCCATAGCATTCAACCTCAGAGTAACAGAGTGAGACTTTGTCCCCCCCACCAAAAAAAGAAGCTGACCATAAAGCAAGTAAACAACCAGAAGATAGACTATATATGGGCAGCAAAATATCCCTAGAATAAATAAGACCCACATGTTGGTTAACCTGGGGTATGCACACTCAATTCCTCATATCCCTGGGACCTATTTCTGTTGCCCACTGCAGGCAACTGACATGGGGATAGTGTGACCACAAGTCCCACCGCCAACCCCAAAGCATCAGCTGACAGACATCTGACATCGCAGCCACAATTCTGAGTCTGTGTAATGCATAGACAGAATCACTCAGCAGGGTCAATAATTATCTCAATCACATAGCCTGTAAATTGTCTGAAAGGAATAGAAAACACAGTTTGAACAGAATGTGGAAACTATGTCCTTGGTAATTAATGTGATGGTGAATAAAATGAAAGACCACTCCAAACCAATCAAAAGGTTATGTATGTTCAGTGCAAGTAACAAATGCTTAAATTGGAAATAAACAGGTACTGAAAGAATTTATTTTATCTGAGAAACTCAGGATGAATGGGGGCAAAGGTAGTTTGCCTGCCTGGCTCCCAGCTGTGAGGACCCACTACCCCAACATACCTTCATCTTGGTGCCCGTTTCCTAGTGACTGTGCCCAGCAGTGGGAACAGCCTTTGCTCCAGCAGGGACATGCTTTGCTGTGAGGCTGGGCTGCTTCCCCTGGTGGGCAGCAAAATTCCTAGTTGGAGAATATCCAACTATCAACGTGCAAGCAGGGCAGGGTCTTAGAGACCATCAAGTCCTATCCCCTCATTTTAAAAGGCAACTGGCTTTTTTTTTTTTTTTTGAGACGGAGCCTCAAGCTGTCCCCCTGGGTAGAATGCCGTGGCATCACAGCTCACAGCAACTTCCAACTCCTGGGCTCAAGCGAGTCTCCTGCCTCCGCCTCCCAAGTAGCTGGGACTACAGGCACCTGCCACAATGCCTGGCTATTTTTTAGTTGCAGCCATCACTGTTCTTTGGCGGGCCTGGGCTGGATTCGAACCCGCCATCTTGGTTGTACATGGCTGGCGTCTTAGCCACTTGAGCCACAGGCACTGAGCCGCAACTGGCTTTTAATTATCACACAAATGCCTCTTCACTTTATAAACCTTTTGAAAATACTTTTTTTTTTTTTTTTTTTTGAGACAGAGCCTCAAGCTGTCACCCTGGGCAGAGTGCCATGGCATCACAGCTCACAGCAACCTCCAACTCCTGGGTTTAAGTGATTCTCCTGTCTCTGCCTCCCAAGTAGCTGGGACTACAGGCGCCTGTCACAACACCCGGCCATTTTTTGGTTGCAGTCGTCATTGTTGTTTGGCAGGCCCAGGCTGGATTTGAACCTACCAGCTCAGGTGTATATGGCTGGTGCCTTAGCCACTTGAGCCACAGGCGCCAAGCAAACTTTGGAAAACATTTAAAAAGCAGCCAAGTGGTTTTAGCACATCCAGGGACACCAAAAAAAAAAAAAGCAGCCAGGTGTGGTGGCTCATACCTGTAATTCAGCACTTTGGGAGGCTAGTGCAGGAGGATTGTTTGAGGCCAGAAGTTTGAGCCTGGCCAACATAGTACTGATTGTTTCTCTACAAAAATTAGCCAGGTGTCATGACAGGCACCTTAAGTCCCAGCTACTCAGGAGACTGAGGCAGGAGGATCACTCCATACCAGGAGTGTGAGGCTGCAGGGAACTATGATAACACCACTGCACTCTAGCCCTGCCAACAAACCCTGTCTCCAAAAAAAAAAAAAAGAATGTCATCTGTGTGTTGATAAGTGTTGAAACTTGGAGTTGAGTACATGGGAATTTATAATGATATTGTCTTTAGTTGTGTTTATGTCTAGAATTTTTTTGAAATGAAAAGTTAAATACAATATTCCCTAGGATTCTCAAACATTCCCTGGCCTCCCCTGGTTTGTGAGCACAGAAAAGGCCATCTGTCCCCTAGATGGGGTGATTTCCGCATGTGGATCATTACAGAAGTTTTGAAATACACAAAAATCAAGAAACATAAAATCCACAGAGACAGAAACAAGCCCTCCCAGCAACACTCATAAGCTGAGCAAGTTGAAACCTGCACAGGTGAGTCAGAAAGGATGCTGGTGACTGTGTCTTAGGAAGTGAAGTAATGGATCATAACACAGTCTGTTTCAAAACTTTTGTAGTAACCTACATACAACCCCAGCCACTGTAGGCAGCTTTCCGGGCTTCTTCCTGCAAAGCTTCCAGTAATCTCAGTCTAAGTAAAGATTTACGTGTTTCTGACTCCACGCAAAACTCAGGTCCTTCCTGCGAGGCTCCTGAGCCTCCACACATCAAGGATGTATGTATCTGGGCACTTGTATCAGGTCCTGGGGATTTACCAACAGGTAAGAAGCTCCAGAATGCTTTGCAACAGTGAGATGGCTCCATTTAGTTAAATGTCTCATACCTGTGTTGTCTCTGATTCAGCTGAAATCCAGGTTTGCAGGGAAGCTTTTGGTGTGTAATGTGAAGGTGGCCAGGGGGAGAGAAGGTGAGATGAAACTTGCTGGGACAGCAGCTCCTCCAAAGTTGAGGCAGGGGCTCCATGACACACAGCAGAAGCAGAAACTCCAGGCCTTGATGAATAGTTGGGTGCAAGAGTTAAGGAGAAGGTTCCCAGGTTGGGTAAAAGGTAAAAGGTGATGTTCTTAGCTGGGATAGAAATGAGAGCCAGGATGGATGCACTGTGGAAATGGAAGCTAGCCATGCTGGGGCGAAGAAGCCTCTGTAGACATGGCATCTACACTGGTGATCAGACGGCCCAGTCCTGGATTACACCTGGTGTCTGCAGTCTGGGTTATGCCTGCTGTCCTGGCCAGGCAGGCAGGTGACCAGAAAGACCCTACAGGGCTGTAAAAGAAAGTGGACCGAAGGCAGTATCCTCTTCATTCACTCTCTTCTTTTAGCTGCTTCACCTTCCTACCTCAGACCCTCCATTTCTTCTTAGACACCTGTATTTTCAGCTTTCTCTATATTCCTTTTCTCTTCTGCCGGATTTCTTTTTCCCACTTCCCTGGGAAAGCGTTCCTCCCCAAGATCCAAGAAGGCTTGGGTCCATCGGAGCCATCCTACACCCCCCCCCCGGGGGGAGGGTGCAAGGGAGGAGAAAGCCCGAGAGCACCTCCTCCTTCTGGTGGCCTTGGGGTGAGGAGGCTGGGGGTGGTGGGGCATCCAGTCTGGGCGGAAGATTCATAGCTCTGTCTCTCCTGTGTGGCCTTGAAGCAAAGCATTTCTGTTTTTGGCGTCTCAATTGCTTCCTTTGCGACAGATGAAGATTAAATTAGTGATCTGAAACACCTCTTCCCACCGAGAGTTGTGTTTTTCTTAACTTGTGCCATTTTGCATGGCTTTCAGGACATAGGATGCCAAGGATCAGTCATCTCAGAAGACAGGGTTTTATATGTAGGTGTGTGTGTGTGTGTGGGGGTCTCCCGAGGGTCCTGAGGCTGAGGACTAGAGTCAACGGAACTCTTTAAGAACAAGCCCTGGGGGGAAGGTCAGCTCGCTGGAGGCCACACTGCCAGCAGTTGGAGCCCACCGTCCCTGTCCAGCTACCGGCCGGAGTCAGGCTTGCGTCATCCCCCGATCACCTGCAGAGGGCGCCGCAGACACACCGAGGGCTGAAGGGGGTCCCCCAGCCGGGGGGGTGGGCAAGGCCAATGAAGCTTCTGGGAAGGGCTTCCCAAGGGGAACCCCTGAGCCGGATCGAGAGGGGTAGGAAAGAAGAGTGAAACATAAAATGAAGAGCAGGTTAAAAGAAGGGAATGCGAGAAGGGACGGGTCCTGCAACGACCTGAAAGAGGCCTCCACCCCGGGTTCCGTCCCTGGGCCTCCAGTTCCTCATTTACAAAATGGATACAATCACATAACGCGTATCGTGCATGTGCCAGAGCTCTCTGGTTCACAGGACCTGTGAACATCGGGTGAGAAGGCGCTGGGAACTTGGAAAGAACTCTACAAGGGGCTCTGGGGAAGCAGTGTCAGCCAGTAGGACTTGCAATCAAACCTGAGTTCCAGTCTTGCCTGCCGCCGGACCTTTCTGCGGCTCAGTTTGCTCGTCAGTAAAATGGGGTTAACGAGGCTGCCTAGCCGGCTTTGAGGAGCTGAAGGATGATAAATGTCCTACAAGGGCTGAATTCGGAGCTGGAGCTTTGGGCCGCCTAGCGGGACCGGGCGCGGGATGGGCGGGGCTTCCAGGAGGCTGGGCACTCGGGGCCGGACACACCCCGCCCAGCAGATGCGACCTCGGCCTGCGTTTCCCCTCCAGGCGCCCGCCCTGGGATCCTTGGTCACCGGCGGTCACTAGGCTCTCAGGGAGCTAGGCGTGAGAGACGGCGGCCGGGGAGGCGGGGCGCGGCTGGGGGAAGGGCGAGGGGCGGGGGCGTCCGCGGGGACCGAGCGGGGGGCGGGGGCCGGCGCCCCGCGGAGAGGCTGGCCACGTGACGCGGCGGCCGGGCCAGGCTGCCAGGCGGGGAGCTGGGAGGCGGCCCCGGGAGGTAGCGGCGGGCGCGGGAGCCCGGGCCGCACGGGACTGGCCGTCGGGGCCCCAGACGGCGGCCCCGGGGGCGCCCATGCCATGGATAAGCTGGCTGCCGGGCTGGCCGGCCTGCGCTGGAGCATGGGCGCCTTCCCGCTCGACCTCATCGTCAGCCGCTGCCGCCTGCCCACGCTAGCCTGCCTTGGGCCAGGTATCAGGGTTGCTGGGGTTGGGAACTGGGGTACGTGGGGGAAATCACAAGCTCTCCAGGCAGGTGGTAACGGGACTGTGAGGGGGATGCCGTGCTTGTACTCCCGGCTTTCCGGTGTGGGCCTCGCGCATTCCCCGGAGCGCCTCCCTTGGAGTCCTGGGACTCATAAGCCCAGGTCCGCCTCCCGGGTCCCCCGGCCGGACCGGGGACGGAAGCCGGGGCCAGGGCCCGGGCCAGTGCATTCCGGTGCAGCTGGAGCCTGGAGCGCAGCTAAGACACCGCGCCCGCCCCGTCGGTGCACCCCTTTTCCCACCCCCACCCCCTTCCCGGCCGCGCCCCCCTTGGTCCCTTTGTCTCCGGCCTCTCACCTCTATCCTCCCGCATCCTTTGGCCTCGGACTCTGCCTTTCCCCTGCTGCCTCCACCCAGCCCCGCTCGGTTCCCCTTGGAACTCTTCTCGCACCTTCTCGCATTTGGGGGGCAGCTCAGGAACCTAGCGGGCCGGCAGGCCACTTTCGCGAGAGGCCTGAGTGATTGGAGTCTGTCGCCGGCGTGCCCCCCAGGACCCCCGGCCCTCCCCTGCATCTCATCTCACTCTCTATGGGCCTAGGACCCCCGGCTGGTCTGCTAATGGGACGGTGTTTGGGGGTCTGGCGGGGACGCCCGCAAAGTGCATGGAGCGAGGGGACCATTTGGGGAAAGGGAGGGGAGGTTGCTTGGCTGGGGGAGGGGCGGGAGCCGGGGCTGGCAGCCAGGCCCGGGGTTTTGTGTATGAGAAGAATAGGGGTTTGGCCCGCGTTGGCACACTCGCTTCCCTGAATGCTAATGGGACCCGTGGCCGTAGGCCCCTCTTCTCCCCACGGCGCGCTCGGCAGCGCGTCCTTGGGCCGCAGCGGTACAGAGTGGGCACCGTGAGAGTCAGCGTGTCCCAGGAGCAGGCTCTGTGGGAGTGTGCGTGCCCTGGCCCTCGGACAGGGGCGCCCAGCAGTCCGGGGTCTTGCCCTCTGGATGGTCGCAGGATGGTCAGCGTGTGATTCTTAGACTGTCAAGTAGCAAGGCTGCGTATGTCTGCGTGTGAACGGGATGTGCTGCTCTGGGTTCCTGGCCATTTCCCACACATCCTCTTGGGCATCTCCCCATCCCAACAGGGTGTCTTTTCTGAGCTCCTCTGTCTGGATAGGGCCTCCTTGGAGTTCCCTGACACTTGGTGGCACCTTGCCTTGTTTCCCACTTTTGAGTACTCCCTTATAATGGTCAGTTTACTGTCTTCCCACTGGGCTGCAGGCTCCTTGAGGAAGGGCATCCTTGCCTAAGAAAGATTACAGATTAAATGAGTGAATGAATGATAGGGTGAGTGAATAGACAACTGGTGTGGTGGCTCAGCTGTTTGTGACAGTGTGTGGCTATGGCTGTAGTCACCATGTGTGATTAAAGTTGTGTGCCCCCCAAGGTCCCTGTGTGCTATGTACCATTGCATTTGGGAGAAGCCCCTTGGTGGAACCATGAGTTTTGTCCTTTGGGTGACAAGCATTTGTCACTGTGGACTGTTGTGGTTCAGCTGTTGATGATCAGGATCCACGGCTACTGTGTTCTTGTGGCCAGCAGGCTGGGCCTAGGAGAGTTCTGAAAGAACTTGGCAGAACCCAAGGAGCGCTTCCTCTGCCCCAGGAGGTGAGGAGTTGCTGAGGAAAGCTCAGTCAGCACCTCACCGGTTCACACACACAGACACACACACAGAATGGTAGCCAGGTCCTTGAACCTTCTGTACCTCACACATATGACATGGATATACTTCTGGAGCCCACAGACATCAGAGCAAACAATTTCCCATTGGGTTGGCAGACATTTAGTAAATTATCTGAAGGGGCTGGGAAGGACACATTCCCCACCCCCATCCTGCCTACCAGCTGCAGCCAGGAGATGGGCCCCTTCAGCCTCCTGGAAGCTGGGCCGCCTTTCCTGCTCCCCTGGAAACCGTTGCTGGGGTTGGAGCCTCCCAGGCCCAGGCCCAGGCCCCTCCCAACTCCCAACACCTCTGCCCCAGTGCAGCTTCCTTCAGTCTGCTGGGCTCCCCCTTCCTGCCTTCAGAATCTGCCTCCCTAATCTCCAAACCCAGCCATTATCATTGTGACTGGGAGGATGAGGGTCTGATGGGAGAGGGAGAGCCAAGAGGTTGAGGGTTTGGGGGGATTTCTCCCTCTCCTTTGAGGTCCCCTGAAAGTAAGAGATTGCCATTTGCAGTAGGTAGAAAGCAAGGCTGCCCATGGCAGAGCCAGGAACTAGTTCCTCTGAGCCCTGCCATCCTTTTGACCTGTGGCTCTGGGGGAGCTCTCACAGCTGGGACTAGAGGGGACAGTCCCTTCTCAGCCCTCTCCTACCTTGCCAGGCCCACTCACTGACCTGGGGGCTGAGAATCCTGTTGGTTTGGACTTTCCTGGTCCTGAGGCCCAGCTCAACTGCCCCCTGCCCAGTGAGGTCTCCCTTCTTCACCCCACCCCCGGATGGAGCCTGCTGCTGCCCTCTGCATCCCTAGACACCCTCCCCTCAGTGCCGCAAACTTGCCATATTCGCTGTTAAATCTCTTCCCACCTCCCCAGGGGCTGGCTAGGCTCATCCTCTGGGAGCCTCCAGCCCCAGCAGAGGGCTGGGAGAGCAGGCACTCCAGTCAGATGATGAATGAGGGGCTGAGGCTGGGCTGGTAGCTGGGGCCCTTGGGGGGACTCACATCCTGACTCACAGCCCCAGGCCACAGCTGGCAGCTGGCCTGCCCATTGAGCTTTGCTGAAGTAGACAGAGATCAGTCCAACGGTTCCCAGGTGGGGTCTTGGTGAGGAGGTGAGGAGGTCACCCTGTCTGTTCTTTCTGCTCCTCCTAATGTTCTCCCTCTCCCTCCTTTGCTCTCCTTGCCCCTGCCAGGGGAGTATGCTGAGGGCGTCAGTGAGCGAGACATCCTGCTCATCCACTCCTGCCGCCAGTGGACAACAGTGACGGCCCACACCCTGGAGGAGGGCCACTATGTCATCGGGCCCAAGATCGACATCCCCTTGCAGTACCCAGGTGTGCCCAGCCATCGACAGATGGCATAAAGCCAGTGTGTGTATGTGGGGGGAGGCAGGCGGGGCTGGGGCCAGGGGCAGAGTGGGGAGCACATGGGCAAAGCTGTTGCTGACCACCTTTCCTTAGAGCTTCAAGGATGAATAGGAGAAGGCCAGTGGGGTAGTGGTTAGGGTTAGAGTTGGGGCCCAGAGATTTTCATACTGGATTTCTGGAGAGGAACTCACAGGTTTATAAACCTTTGATTCACATTTTATTTTATTTTATTTTATTTTATTTTATTTTATTTTTTTTTGAGACAGAGCCTCAAGCTATCCCCCTGGGTAGAGTGCCATGGCATCACAGCTCATAGCAACCTCCAACTCCTGGGCTCAAGCGAGTCTCCTGCCTCCGCCTCCCAAGTAG
>CAUYQV010023031.1:0-11892 GCA_963574575.1 Galagoides demidoff | reverse complement strand
AAGACTGCTCTGTTCTTCCATTTCCAAAATTACAGTTTTATACATAAAATTTTGAAGCAGGGACCACATTAACCCTTATTTTAAGTAATAATCAGCATAACTCAGTGACCTATTACAATGTTCTGATTCAAAAGTTAATGTCCTAAATCAATCCACCTAAACTACTCAAGATATGCATCTGTAGGGTGGTAGCTACATTTACAAAGCGATCCAGCCATCATGTTGGCCCTAGCCTGACTGACTCCATCTTATTCTCACTACGTGCGTTTTCAAAGCTCCCCCCACACCAAGCTGGAAGAAGGGTCTCTATGTGTTCATGTGTCAGCTAGAGAGACTGGCTCCATTTCTAAACAGTGAGAACAGGGCATAAATATGAATAAATCTGAGGATTACATATAATCAAAAGTATAGCCATCTGTTTCAGTCCTGCATGTAAAATTTTAAAAAATATATAAAAGAAGAGAAACCACCTATCTTGCAATATTGAACTAAAAATCAAATCCATTTAATTGAAAATAATAATGTGAAATAGACTTGTGTTTAATCCCAAGCAGAGAGCTTTGTCTACCTAGCCCTAGTAAAGACCCAGACCAGTACCTGGAATGTGATAGACACTTAAGTGTCCGTGAAATAAAAGCACTAATATCGAATGCTATGGGGAGCAAAGCACTGGGGTAAGTCTGATGAGAGACACTGAGATGGACCGAGAATCACCAGAGAGGGACAGGCTAGAGAAGATAAGCATATCATCAACCCAGTCAAACACAAAGCCAAAAGATAGACACGCTACACAGAGGTAGAAGAAGCATGAAACAGCAGGAAGAAATGCTTAACTCTGGTAGGAAGGAAGAGGAGGAGGAATTTAGGCTAAGCCTTAAAATAGAAGAATGCCCAGGCTGAGCAGATGGCATGACCAAGGCAAAGGAGAAATGGAAGTATCTGGCTGGCTTTTGGAAGGCTAGGTATATGCAGGGCCCTCGGGGAGATGCCTCGGAAATGAAGGGTGAGGCCACACATCAGCAAAGCCTTAAGAGCCATAAAATTGGGCATTTAACAAAAGAAGTGCATTCTTTCTTTTCCTCCTCCTTCCAAATCTGTAGAGCATTTTAAAGCATATAAAATGTCATTTGTTAAGTTGTTTTAATCTGTGTACAATGACAGTCATGCCCAAACTATTTTAATGCCACAAAAGTTAATGTAAAAAAAAAATGTGCTCTAGAATAAAGCATGAGTACAGTATAGTTCTGTCCTCTTAAATTATAGTATTTCTGTTTCTAAATAACAAAATCTCATTTTGTTTCAGTTATCATTAAAAGAGACCCCCTGAAGGGCTGTCTTAGCAGGGGCATCCTCTGGGAGAAGGATGCTTTTCGCTTCAGAAAAGGACTTAAACACAATATGCAAAGTATTTGTATGACAGAGTCTTTAAAGAGGGTGTGCTCAGAGCTCCTCAAATGTCAGCACAACTGTTTTGGTCATCTATGGTCGTTCAAGTCATTTTAGAAGGAATAGAAATAGGAAGAGATGGACAGACAGAAGTCTGCACTTACACTGAGCTTCAGGAAAACGCCAAAGCTCTGGACCTACTCACTCAACAAATATTGAGTAATAATTTTAAGTTTCTTAGTTAACAAGCATTACCTTGCACAATCACTGTTCGAGGCACTAGGAATATATAAGTAAACAAGACTGTTGACATCTTTGCTCTCACAGAGATTTCATATACAACAAGATGTGGTGTAGAAATAATATTTTGTGTTCTTCACTGAAGTTTCTCATTTCTATAACCAACTCTGCTTCCACCCACACCCTTCTCATGCCCTTGAAGAAGTAGCAATACCTTTTACCATTTTTTTTGTTTGTTTTTGTCCGGGGCTGGGTTTGAACCCACCACCTCTAGTATATAGGACCAGCGCCCTACTCCTTTGAGCCACAAGTGCCGCCCATCAGCAATCCCTTTTTATTGGTACTGCTGTCAGTGGCTTTGAATGTGTAAGCAGACTTTTTTTTTTCATTCATAGAAGAGATAATAGTCTTAAAAATCAAGACATTTGAAGAGGAAACATTCTGTTTTGTTTTGCCTTGTTTTGCTTAATTTTAAAAAGCTTGGCTTTGAACATCTATCAGCCAAAGCCTAGAAAGAGAGGGCATAGAGTTTACCCATAAACACAGTTTTGACATAGAATGGATGAGACGTCAGCTTTCTCACCACCACACAGAGAGAAGATCAAAAGCCTGTCTGAAGTGACAGAAAGGGCTTCAAAATTGGGAGATGAAAGTAAGATAGAATATGACTGGTTATGGTCCCTAAAATACAGATGGTTCTTTCTGGCCCCTGCCCAAAAATAAATCTTGGTTCTGTGCTGAGAGAGTGCTTCTAATAGGCTCAGGAAGCTGAGAGCAGAGAATTTCTCACAACTTCACATAATGTCCTCCAGTCACCCTCCCAAGTCTCCATCAGCACAGAATGGCACGGGAGACCATTAAAAGGGTCCAGAGATGACTGAAAAAATACCCAGTAGATGCTGGAAGACTGGTATGAAGCTGGTGAACAGAGTGCACGGCAGCGAGGACCTCAGTGACTGATGACAACAGAAAAGCCTTCAAGCACTCAGCAGAGAGCAGCGTGGACGAGAAGTAGTAGGTCAGACGCACCCTCCCCACCCCCACTCCCATAATCTCCACCCCACATGGGACAACCTGTACAAGAAACAAAAAAAAAAAAAAAAGAAAGAAATTTAAGACTATTAATAACAATAGTTAATTTACTCGGATTATTCTTAAAAATAAGGGCATTGCTCATCTATTTTTCTTATTTGAATATGTGACATTTAAAATTTGTACCCAGTAAGTGATAAACGCTATGAGAAAATGAAGCAGAATAAAATGAGAGACAGTGACGGAAAAGGAAAGAAACAAATAATCTCTTTGTCATGAATGTAATCTCTCTATGAAAATAATATTTGACCTGAAACCTGAATATTGAGAATGAACTAGCCATGTAAAAGCTTGAACATGGAGGCGCTGGAAGAATAACAAGCGTGAAAGATCTGAGGGGGGGATAAACTTGGTGGGTTGCAGTAACTGAAAGAAGGCCAAGGTCGCTGGCACGGAGAAAGCAAGAGAGAGTGAGGAGGTGAGGAAGGGTATTGTCACCTCATGCAAGGTCTTAAAGGCCATAGAAAGAAAGAAATCTGAATTTCATACTAAATTCAGTGAGAAGTCATTGGTCAATGTTAAGAAGTGATATGATCTGATTTATCGTTTATTTGGGCTGCTGTTTGGAGAAAGGATTGGAGTGGAACAAAAATGGAAGCTGTGATAATGGCTAAGAGACCACTCAGACAGTCTGTGGGAGAGAAGCTGATTGTTTAACCTGAAGGTGGTAGTTGTAAGAATGAAAAGAAACTAATATATTGGGGATATATTTTTAAGATAAAACTGATGTGACATGAGGAAAAATAGATTGAATCTTAGGATTTTATCTCAAGAAATCAGGAAAGGATGGTGCCATTTCTGAGGAAGAGACCAGAAGAACGGTTTAGGGAGAGTGAAAAGCAGAGAATAAGGAGTTCCATTTGGGGCCCATTCCACTTAAGAGGCCCATCAGATATCCAAGTCAGGTAGGCAGTTTGACATCAAGTAGACAGTCTGATTTATGAGCTTGCAGCAAAGGTCAATGGAGATTTGCGTTTGGGAGGCCATCTGCATATAGATGGTGCTAATATCATGGGACTGATGAAATCCACCAGGGAAAGAGTGGAGACAGGACGCAGGAAGGAGCATATAAGAAGATGGAGCCAGTAAAGACATAGAAAGGCAGCATCCAGAGAGATGGTAGGAGGGAATCAAACGTGAAAAGCTGGTGCCACAGAAGTCAAGAAAATAAACTGCCTGGGTTATCTTTACTCTGAAAGTAGCACAGATAATTTACAAGATTTTCTGAATTGCTTAGATCCTTGAGCCAATAATCAAATTGGATTGAGCCAATAATCCAAATCGGATCCTTGAGCCAATAATTTCCATCTTATTATCCTCATAGAAAGAAAAATGTCAGGGTCATGGAGACACAAACTGCCTCCCAAATGCGTACCCTTCGTCCCTTGTGGAGCTAATGAACATTTTAATACTTCTGCTTTCTCCTCTCTACTGCTAGGATACCTCAGGTCTTTTTGGCACTGACTTGAGAGAGTCTTCTCCATAGTTAAAGAACACCACATTTTAGGACAAATAATTCAAATCAGCTATGCTTTTGAGAGAATGCATGTCTCTGTACATACATTTTATGCATATTAGATTATCAAGCTGCAGCTTACCATCAGATGGTCCACAGATAATGAATGTGGGACAGTTCTCTTGCTATTAAATGTGTGCCTCTGAGAATGTATTTTAAGTGAAATATTAATGGCCATCGCCTTGTTTATAGAAATAGTTTGACCTGCTAAAAAATGTTAGCTAACTTAATACTCCACAATCACTGACTCATCTACTGATAAAGCTACCAAAGACAAGAATATTTAAAGATCAAATGATGTATGAAGAAAGCTCCTTAATCACCCAAATAACCTCATTTCTCACATTAACTATGGCTTATAAATACAGTTCTTTTAATAATACGGAGTTTCCAGATTAAGCAACATGAGACATACCCAATTCAGTACCAACTTTAATGGACTTAATCGCAATACTAGAGAGTTTTTCAAATTACAACTTGGGATGTCACACATGGACATTTTCAGAGATTGCTTGTTTTTATTGATATTATCAAAGTCTAGGTGATATAGATAGTTTTGGGTGCTTGAATAACTAGGAAGAATTTAGATAAAATTTTTACCCACACAAATCTTGAGAAGTCTATCAAAGCACATATACTAGTCGATCCAGAACGTTTCCACCCTCAAGTGGAGAAAAAATAAATTTCCCTATCCACTGAAATACATATACATAAGCTTCCTCACAATTCTACATACAATTTCAGTATGATCTCAGATCCTCTGAAGATTGCCTATGCCCCACTGCCCCAGAGTTTCCAAGTTAAACACTCAGGGTTTAGAATATTTTCTCTTATGTACCATGTATGTTTTCTCCTTATTTGACTTTAGAAATCAGACCTTTGAGTTTCCAAAAGTATAATGTTAGGGGATACGGGGGGCGGTGGGGAGAGTGTGTTTGTTTGTTTTTTCTCTGGTAAAACGGGCAGTCCCCCTTGAGAATTGGAGTAAATTTCCTACGTGGTAAGGGGCTGAAGGTTCTGGGCGCTGTCTCAGGTCCTGAAAACCTTGGTCCAAGGTCACTGGGAGCTGTCCAAGGTTTCAAACATTATAAATCAGTTCTTCTCAAAATATGATCTCGGATCACCTCCAATAAAATCAACTGAGTGTGTGCATTAAAATGCAGATTTCTGGACCACCCCAGAACCACTGAGTCAGAATCTCTATGAGTAGATCCGACAACTCTGCACTTGAAGGAGTTTCTCAGGAGATTCGGACACTAAGGCAATGTCTACCAAAATGTGAGTACCACTTTGTTAAGGACTAGAAACCATTTCCTCTGAGCTAAATTCACCAGCCACTACAAATGCACCTGCTACCATTAGTATTATCTGTGTTAACAATAAAAATGAGTTATTATATTCTTGCAAAAGACATTAACCAAATTTCTTCTAGGTGGTTGCTGTCACAATTCGACATCACAAAACACAAGCTCATGCAGGGGAGCCTGTTATAAAAATAAAATTTAAATACAAAAAACAAAAATCTAGCCCCAACGAGGAATCTCAAGATAGGTAAACTCTTTTTGTAAATCAGCTTCCCTGATTTCTCAACAAGTCTTTACTGTTCATCCAGTTTAGTAATGTAATTATAATTTTATGCAGTCAATGTTTACTGATCACTTGCTGTATGTTATTCATGAAGCCCCTAGAGTGATACTAGTAATAAAAAACAATAATGAAAGATTTATAGAGTGCTTGCTAAATGCCCAGCACTTTTCAAAGTTCCTTACATGATTGTATCATTTAATTCTTATAATAATGTGCTCATGATCCCAAAAGGAGCAAGTAAAAGTGTACTCTGCATTAATTAAGATGTTGGTAACCATTGACAGGCCTTGTTGTATAAATATATGATACTAAAGTTAGTGCTTTGATGTTATTTTTTAAATGTGTGAAAACAGAGGAGAAAAATGAGCGGTTGTTATTGATTGCTTGCTGTATACCTAGCACTTTAACATGTTTTCTTTACTAAAACATCACCAAGTATTTATAAATAGGTTTTCCTATCCACATTTTGACAATTTTATTGAAGTATGGACATTATACACTACAGACATTTAGAGTGTGCATTTAATAAGTTTTGATAAACGCATATACCTGTAAAGCCATCACCACAATCAGGATAGTAAACACACACATCGTCTTATGCCCCTTGGTAATCCTTCCTCCTCCTCCCTCCAGTTGCTTATCACCAAACAGCAACTGGTCTACTTTCTACACCATAGGTTGGGTTGCATTTTCTATAATTTTACATAAATGGAATCTTACAGTGTGTACTCTTTTTGCCTTGTATCTTATACCCAATATCACTAATTTAAGGATCATCTGTGTTAATGCATTTATCAAAAACTCATTCCCTTTCACTACTGAGTAGTATTCCCATTATGCCCATTTTAGAGATATGCAAATTGCAGAAATAAGCACCTAGTCTAAGATCACATCAGATTCAAATGTAAATCTGCCCAACACAAAAGCCCCAGATTTTCCCCAAAAAATAGTATGTCTTTTCATTTTTAACTGAGAAATAAGCTATATACATCTTTAAACGGTGAGAAATATGGCCTCTAGAGTAACCAGAATATAGTAATCACACTAAAAAATATTTATTGGATGATTAACTGAAGAGGATATCAATGGTCCTACCCCATCAACTTCCACCACAGGTGTGCTCAGCAATACCACCCTCAAAATTTGGGCTTCCCATTACTAGGTCATTCACTCCAAGAAGAATCCAAGAACCCTGGGCTGCCAGTATCCATGAGATCAGTGTATGCACAGCCTACTCTCTGGCTAGAGTCCTCTCTTAAAGGCAAGAGAAATATATGTGGGTAGATGATGGGAGGTAGTCTAATTTACATAGAAGGTGAAGACACCCAAAGAACTATGAAGGTCTTCATTAAACTGGGTCACCTGCATGACTTGTTCTTAAGACAACAACTACAAAATGAAGAAAAGAAACTTACCAAACTTCCAGCTGCTCATATGACGATCTCAGGCACTCATGACTCTTGGAATATAAAAACTTAACTGATTGCATTTTTTCATGATCCTCACTATATGCCTTTGAGGAGGAATTAACACTAGTAATAGTACTAATAATAATAATAATAACTAGTATAGAGTGCTTACAATGTGCTAGGCACTATACAAGAAAATCATATTCTATTCTCATTTTACTAGCAAAGAAGTCAATTCTCAGAAAATGAAAGTGGCTTTTCCAAGGTCACACAGCTAGAATTCATGTCTCCGAGTCTTACTCCAGTGCTCTTTCCACAACTCATCAGGACTCCAGGCTTCCCACACTAACCACCCAGCCACCTCCATACCCCTTACCATCACTGGGCCCATCACAGGCTCACCCTAGAGAACATGTTGACGTAAGTCCTTTATTTTCAGACTCCTGGCACCCTCATCTTACTTCATTCTGTGGGTCCTATCCTCAGAACACTGTTCAACACTAGAATTAATAAAAGATACTCTAATAAAAAGTTAATTAGTATAATGTTAATGCTCTAAGGGACCAACTGAAGCTTAAAAGAGTGATGTGAATAGTGACCAAAACTGTGATGTAAAAATTTTCCAAGTCCTGTCTTGTATGTGTGACTGTCGTAGATTTACAGCCTCTAATTCCAGGCAAAGTAAACTACTATCCCTCTTTCTGAAGGGCCAACTTGAGCTGAAGTGGCCCCCTGCGTGGAGCAGGAAAAAGAGAAGTAGTAATCATAATAGTTAAATGACACTAATAATAACGGGAGCCAACATTATGGAATATGGAATATTATGTCTTGGGTACCAGTATTGTCTCAATTAAACCATTAGTCTCATTGATGAAGAAACTGAGAGAGGGAAGTTAAGTAATCTACCCATGAGGCTCAGATATAGGGCAGGGGCTCTACAACTGTTCATCCAAACTCTAGAACATTCATTCCTGACTAATGCACTCATCTCCACCAGTTATTGTTTATGGTGCACCTAGTATGTGCCTGGCAGTACACGAACCTTATGCATTTTTTTTTTGAGACAGAGCCTCAAGCTGTCCCCCTGGGTAGAGTGCTGTGGCATCACAGCTCACAGCAACCTCCAACGTCTGTGCTCAAGCGAGTCTCCTGCCTCCACCTCCCAAGTAGCTGGCACCACAGGCGCCCGCCACAACGCCTGGCTATTTTTTTTCGGTTGCAGCCATCATTGTTGCTTGGCGGACCCTGGCTGGATTCGATCCCACCACCTTAGGTGTATGTGGCTGGTGCCTTAGCCACTTGAGCCACAGGCGCCGAGCCGACCTTATGCATTTTTTATTTCACTGAAACCTCACAGCGACCCTCAGAGGGAGGTATTATTAGTATTCCCACGTTACAGATAAGGTCCAGGATAAAAAAAGAAAATTGAGTAACTGTGGAGCTGGAACCTCCTCAGGCTGTCTGGCCAGAAAGCCTGCGCTCTTACCCAGCACGACTGATTGCTGTTTGAATCTAGGTCTTTTCCCTTTCTACTTCGTTTAGGTTAAAAGGCTTTTTTCTTTCCAGGATCCTGGCAAGCCAAGCCAAGCCGGTCTCCGCGGGACAACGGCGTCAGGCGCTACCCCTACAGTACCACCTGGGGGCGCCGTCCGCCATGAGCTGGAGGTAACCACGGGGAAGCGGGGTTCCCTCCCACGCTGCGCCGCGCCTCTCCGGACCCGCCCCCATCCCTTAAGGGCCAATCAGAAGCTTCGCTGAAGGCTCTTTTACCCCCACCTTCCGCGGGAATAGCCTCGAATGATAATTGGCTAAGTCCCTTAAGGGACATCTGTTTTCCAAATCCGTAGGGGTGCACACATGACGGGGAATTACCAAAGGAAAAAGGAGTTCCAGACATTCTTATTCGAATAATCCCTTATGGGAGAAGTTTTTGCCCGTTCCCCCTACGGCGGAAAAGGCGGTAACCAATCCCGACAGTGCCCTTAGACGTTTTTCTTTTCTACCAATCAGCGCTCTATTCTCGAGGCGGTCTCTTCCCATTTTAGCCTATCAAGAGCGCCGTTTGCTACTTGCCGGTCTCGTAGCAGGAGGGGACGTGGAGTACTTAGCGCCCCCAGCCCCTGCGGGGACGCAGAGCCTCTGGCCAGGTCCTGCAGGGTGTCCTGGTGCTGGGGACAGGGCTTCTGCGCAAGACCGCAGGTCCCGGGCGTCGGGCCTCATTCGTTGGCCTGCACTGCTCCTGAACTTAAGATCAGGTTCTTATTCAGCCCAGGGCCTTGCAAAAGCGATTCCCGCTTGGAAGGCACTCACCTCCACCTTTCAGAATCCCACACAAAATGTCTCGCGTTCCGCTGCCAGGCTGGACCCTTATGAGCTCCTCTGGAACTTTGTAAATACCCATTCTGCAGCATTTCTGAGTTGTTTTATGTATTTCTCCCACATTGGATTGAGGGTAGAGACAGTATCTTAAATGTCTTTGCATTGAGCAAGTTATTTAAACTCTCTTCGTGGCGCTTTTCTCAACTGTAAAATGCATGAAGTTGTGTGCATTAAATTAATGCTTGTAAACCCCAAGGAGGTTTTTCACACAGCAAATGCTCAGAAAATGTCACCCACTGTGATTATTCCTGTGCCTGGCACAAATACATAATAAGTACTTCATAGTGTGTAGAGTCATTTTCATATATTTGTTCTTGGAGGTTTAGATCTCAACTTCCTCAAAACTACCACAACGCAGAAACAGTAAATAAATAAATAGCCAGGAATGCTGCCAGAGCCTTTCCACATTGTAATGGCAATTAAGAAGGGCACTGTGGAGCAGAGGGCCAGGGAAAGTTCTGACGCTGCAAGATACTAACTGAATGACCATGGGAAATTACCTTCAGTTCCTTAGCTGAACAGTTGAGATGATCATAATAATATTTACTTCGTAGGGCTGTGATTTATGTAACTAATGCATAAGAAGGGCTTAGAATTTGTCTATAATAAGCTTTTAGTGTTTTCCTTCCTTATCCCACTTTTGCTTTGGGAGCTAGGACAACAGTGTAGCACATTGTAGTGTAATATCTCTACCATACATTTGTCTCCCACCTTAACTTTGCAAAGCACTTCATATATTATCTCATTTAATACTCACAGGATACTCCACTCTCTGCTTCTTGGAGTGGAGGCAACTTCATTGTCAGTCCCACTGCTCAGCATCAGGATTGAGCCAAGAACCACAGGCTCTCCAGCCATTTGCAGGCCTGAGGCCTCCAGTGAAGGGAAGGATTCAGATCCTAGATTATCAAGCCAAGTTGTTTTATTTTCTATTCCTGAGTATGAAAGAAATGCATATTTATATTATCTTTTAAAAATTGAATGAAACAAAGTACAAGGCCCTCTTGGCCCCCATAAACACTTGCCAGAGGTAGATACCCTCATCAGTTGGGTATGGCCTTTTCTTGACCTTTTGGGTACAGTTTTCATACATCTTTTCATACATTTTATGTACACTGGGGGAAGGGGTATTTTTTGGTTTTGATTTTTGCATAACCAGTGTTGCATTTTTAACTTTATTCCACTTTTTCATTTAATGATGTCTCATATTTTTCATCTAATCCATATGTCTTTTTAACTACAGCATAATCTTCCATTCATTTAATCAGTCCCCTATTGTCAAACATTTGAATTTTTAAAGCCAAATTCTGTTGAGTCTCCCTCAAGGCCTAAGGTTTTGATTGCTTAGGCTGGGGATAGCTTCCAGGCCTAGAGACCTCAAGTCACCAAAAAATGAAACTCTCATGGTCAATGTTTTCCACATGGCTTCATATTTCTCCCAAACCATAAGCCTAAGGCTGTGGCAAGCTGTGGAACTAGAGTATCTCCTTCTGGGAGGAAAGAGTGGGGAAGAGGTTGCCCACGGGGGCTCCAGAGCACTAACGATAACTCCTCAGTGGTAGTGGAGTTAGAGGTTCTCTCAGAACCCTCCACCCCAAAGCTGGGGGCTTCTCAGCACCTCTGTCTTTGTATCTCCTCCCGTCCCAGTTCTTCATAGATTTTGCTGATAACTGTAACTACTTCCCCCAAGAAAGACAGAGTTCTACTGTCAGATGCACCTCTTTTCCATTAAAGCACACAAGAAACCCTAGTGAAGTTCCCAGCTCCACTCTTTTTAGGAATTGGGCTCAGCCAGGAGTGGGAGTGGGCACCTAGGAGATTTGGTTCTAAAATACAGCTGTATAGCCAGGCAAGTTGCTTACCCTCTCTGAGACTGTTTCTTCATTTACAAATGAAAACAAGAGCAGTGACAATCCAGGATATATTGACAGAGAAGAGAACATGCAAACATTGTGTGCAAAGGTAAAGCTGTTAGGAATGAGGAGAGAGAAAGCGGATCCAGTATGAGTGGAACCTCCACACCCTAGAAGAAGGGGAAAAATTCCCAGAAAAACTGGCTGCAGGCTCGGCGCCTGTGGCTCAATCGGCTAAGGCGCCAGCCACGTACACCTAAGGTGGCGGGTTCGAATCCCCAGCCCGGGCCGCCAAACAACAATGATGGCTGCAACCAAAAAATGGTCGGGCGTTGTGGCGGGCGCCTGTGGTCCCAGCTACTTGGGAGGCGGAGGCAGGAGACTCGCTTGAGCCCAGGAGTTGGAGGTTGCTATGAGCTGTGATGCCATG
>CAUYQV010023029.1:0-14274 GCA_963574575.1 Galagoides demidoff | reverse complement strand
GCCTCAAGCTATCCCCCTAGGTAGAGTGCCATGGCATCACAGCTCACAGCAACCTCCAACTCCTGGGCTCAAGTGAGTCTTCTGCCTCAGCCTCCAAAGTAGCTGGGACTACAGGTACCTGCTACAATGTCTGACCATTTTTTGGTTGCAGCCATCATTGTTGTTTGGTGGGCCTGGGCTGGATTCGAACCTGCCACCTTAGGTGTATATGGCTGGCACCTTAGCCACTTGAGCCACAGGCGCCGAGCCTGTCTGTCTTCTTTAGAGAAGTTTCTCTTCAAGTCCCTTACCCACCCTGAGATGGGATCACTTGTTCTCTTCTTGCTAATACATTTTAGGTCTTTGTGGATTTTGGGTATTAAACCTTTGTTGGAGACATAATTAGCAAATATCTTTTCCCATTCTGAGGGCTGTCTGCTTGCTTTACTTACCGTGTTCTTGGCTGTGAAGAAGTTTTTAATTTGAGGACGTCCCAGTAGTGTATTTTTGATGTTGCTTCAATTGCCTGGGGGGTTCCTCCTCATGAAATATTCACCCAGGCCAATTTCTTCAAGAGATTTCCCTACACTTTCTTCTAGTGTTTTTATAGTTTCATGTCTTAAATTTAAATCTTTAATCCAATGAGAGTCTAACTTAGTTAGTGGTGACAGGTGTGGGTCCAGTTACAGTCTTCTGAAGGTTGCCAGCCAGTTCATCCAACACCATTTGTTAAATAGGGAATCTTTTCCCCACTGAATGTTTTTAATTGGCTTGTCAAAGATCATATAGTGGTAAGTAGCTGTGTTCATCTTTGGTTCTCCATTCTGTTCCATACATCTACCTCTCTGTTTTTGTGCCAATACCATGCTGTTTTGATCACTATGGATTTATAGTATAGTCTCATGTCTGGTCTCATGATTCCTCCTGCTTTGTTTTTATTTCTGAGTGATGTCTTGGCTATTCAAGGTTTTTTTCTGATTCCATATAAACAAAGTATTACTTTTTTGATATCTTTAAAGTATGACAATGGAACTTTAATAGGGATTGCATTAAAATTATATATTGCTTTAGGTAGTATAGACATTTTAACAATGTTAATTTTTCCCAGCCATGAGCATAGTATGTTTTTCCATTTGTTAACATTTTTAGCTATTTATTTTCTTATGGTTTCATAGTTCTCTTTATAGAGACCTTTCATGTCCTTTGTTTGGTAAACTCCCAAATATTTCATCTTCTTTGGCACTACTGTGAACTAAATAGAGTTCCTGACTATTTTTTCAGCTTGACTGTTGTTTTTATATATAAAGGCTACCGACTTATGGGTGTTGATTTTGTAACCTGAGATGCAGCTGTATTCCTTAATCACTTCTAATAGTTTTGTTGTAGAGTCCCTGGTATTTTCCAGGTATGCAATCATGTAATCTGTGAAGCGTGAGAGTTTGATCTATTCTGATCCTATGTGAATACGCTTGATTGTCTTTTCTTCCCTTTTTGTAATGGCTAAAATTTCCATTAAAATGTTAAAGAGTAGTGGGAACAATGGGCAACCTTGACTGTTTCTAGATCTGAGTGGAAACGATTTAAATTAACTCCATTCAATGAAATATTGGCTGTGGGTTTGCTGTGGATGACCTCTATCAATTTGAGAAAAGTCCCTTCTATGCCAATTCTCTTAAGTGTTCTAATCATGAATGGATGCTGGATATTATCGAAAGCTTTTTCTGCATCAATTGAGAGGATCATATGGTCTTTGTTTTTAAATTTATTTATGTGGTGAATTATGTTTATGGATTTATGTATGTTGAACCAGCCTTGAGATCCCGGGATAAAACCCACTTGGTTGTGTGGTATATAATTTGTTTGATGTGTTGCTGGATTCTGTTTGTTAGAATCTCATTGAATATTTTCTCATCAATATTCATTAGTGATATTCCTCTATAATTTTCTTTTCTTGTTGGGTCTTTTCCTGGTTTGGGGATCAAGGTGATGTTTGCTTCATAGAATGTGTTTGGTAGTATTCCGTCTTTTTCTATATTTTTGAAAAGGTTAGGTAATATAGTTATTAATTCCTCTTTATAGGTTTGGTAGAATTCTTACTTGAAGCCATCTGGTCCTAGGCTTTTCTTTTTAGGGAGATTTCCTATTTGGGTATACTATTTCAGAGCTTGATAAAGGCTTATTCAGCATTTTCCATTTGGCTCCAATTAAGTCTAGGAAGGTGGCATGCTTCCAAATATTGGTCAGTTTCTTTCAGATTTTCATGTTTCTGAGAGTACAGTTTCTTGTAGTAGTCATAGAGGATTTCTTCAATTTCTGAGGGGTGTGTTGTAATTTCATCTTTACCATTTCTGATTGACGAAAAGAAGAGATTCTTCTTTTCTCGGTTAGGTTGGTCAACGGGTTATCTAGTTTGTTGATCCTTTCAAGAAACCAACTTTTTGATTTGTTAATCTGTTGTATGATCTTTTTGTTTTTGATTTTATTTAATTCTGCTCTAATTTTGGTTATTTCTCTTCTTCTGCTAGGTTTTGGATTGGACTGCTCTTCTTTTTCCAGTTGCTTGAGATGTCCCATTAAGTTGTTAACTTCTTTTCTTTCCGTTTTCTTGAGGAAGGCTTACAGTGCAATAAATTTCCCTCTTAGGACTGCCTTGCCTTTGCAGTATCCGAGAGGTTCTGATAACTTGTCTCTTCATTACTGTTTAGTTCCAAGAATTTGGTAATTTCCTTTCTGATCTTGTCTCTGACCCAACTATCATTGAGCATAAGGTTATTTAGCTTCCACATTTTTGTTTGTGTCTGCAGATTCCTATTGTTACTGAGTTCAACTTTTATTCCATGGTGGTTTGAGAAGATGCAAGGGATAATTTCTATTCTTTTAAATTTGCTGAGGTTAGACTTGTGACCTAAGATGTGGTCTACTTTGGACTCTGTTCCATGGGCTGATGAGTAAAATGTGTATTCAGTTTTATTAGGGTGAAATGTTCTATAGATGTCCATTAAATCCAAATGCTGAATGGTTAAGTTTAAATCCAAGATTTCTTTGCTAAGCTTCTTGTTGGAGGATCTGTCCAGCACTGCTAAAGAAGTATTGAAATCTCCAACTATGATGGAGCTGGGAGTAATTAGGTTGCTCACATCTGTTAGAGTGTCTCTTATAAATTGAGGTGCATTCTTGTTGGGTGCATAATTATTGATAATTGAAATCTCATCATATTGAGTTTTGCCCTTAACTAATGCAAAGTAACCATCCTTATCCTTGCTCACTTTTGTTGGTTTAAAGCCTGTTGTATCTGCAAATAAAATTGTTATACCTGCTTTTTTCTGCTTTCCATTGGCCTGGAATATAGGTAACCATCCCTTCACTCTGAGTCAATGCTTGTCTTTCAAAGTAAGGTGAGATTCTTGTATGCAGCAGAGTATATCTGGCCTGAGTTTTTGTATCCAGTCAGCCATCCTGTGCCTCTTTAAAGGGCAATTTAAGCCATTCACATTGATTGAGAATATTGATAAGCCTGCTATACTTTTGAGTATCGAATTTCTCAAAAGTCCAGTGGATATCTTTAATCCTTTTATCAGTGTGGAAGTTAGAATTTGATCAAAATTTTCTGGGTGGATTTATTTATATGGTGGAGGATTGCACTGGTTATTATGGAGGATAGGTCTAAGAATATCCTGAAGGGCTGGTTTAGTTATGGCAAATTTCTTCAACATGTGAATGTCATTAAAGTATTTGATTTCTCCATCATAAATAAAATTCAGTTTATCTGGACACAGGATTCTGGGTTGAAAGTTATTTTGTTTTCAGAGATTGAAGATCAATGACCACCCTCTTCTAGCCTGAAAGGTTTCAGCAGATAGATCTGCATTCATTCTAATATTCTTCCCCCTTTAGGTTAAGGTTTTCTTGTGTCTAGCTGCTTTCAGAATTTTGTCTTTCATGTTAACTTTGGTGAAGTTGATTGTGAAATGCCTGGGGAATGTTTTGTTCAGGTTGAGTCGTGCTGGGGTTCTGAAGCTGTCTGCCATCTGAATTTCAGAATCTCTTGTCATGTCTGAAAAGTTCTCTTTCATAATTTCATGAAGGAACACGTCTGTGTTTTGTGAATCAACTTCTTCACCTTCAGGGATTCCTATAAGGCAAATATTAGTTTTCTTTGAATTATCCTGGAACACTCTGAGCAAGTGGTGTGTTTTTCCTCTCTATTTGTCTTGATCTTTGAGTTTCTAGTCTCATTTAGAATCTTTGTCTTCGACATCAGAGATCCTTTCTTCTGCCTGGTCCATTCTCTGTTGGACTGATTCAACCATTTTTTTTCAGATCTTTGAGGGCTGCAACCTCTTGCTTCAGTATGTCATAATCTTTGATCATTTTATCTTTGAAATCATTGAATTCTTGAGACAGCATTTGAATAATTTTAAATTCTATTTCTCTCCTTTCCTCCAATCTGTTGATCTTATTCCCTATCCAGATTCTGAACTCAATTTCTGACATCTCAGCCATCTGTTTTTGGATGAGATCTTCAATTGCATCTGCCCTTCCTTTCTTGGGGGGAGGGGAGTTGATCTACCTGGTTGTTCTGGTTACCAGAGTTTTTCTGTTGATTCTATCCCATTTTGAAATTGCACCTTTCAAAGACAATTCCTAAAACCTTTCTGCCAGCGGCTTCTTCTGGTTGTCTAGATAGCCAGGATGTGTCTTCCCAGAAAGTCCTTAGGAATGTAAGGCTTTTCTCTCTGCTGCTGCAGCTGTTGCTCTTTGCCTTGGGGTATCACCACTCCACTGTGGTTCCCTCTCAACTGACCTTCTCTCACCATTCTCAGACCCACCCTGGAATGCTGGAGCCCCCCAGGAAGCAGGGGAGCAAACTGCAGGCAGCTGGCACAAGGTATGTGCTGGCTGGCTGGATCAGTCCTCAGTGTGTGCCACTAGGGAGCCTCCAAGGAGTGGAGACAGCAACAGCCAGGCAGCTGCGTGGGGGGCATGCTGGCTTGGTGGATCAGTCCTCAGTGTGGCCACCAGGGAGCCCCTGAGGTGCAGGAGCCAACCAGCAGAGAGCTGGGCATGGGATGTGCTGGCCTGTAGGGATTCAGTCCTGAGTGCACAGCCATGGTGGTGGCAGTGGGGCCGTTGGGCCCTGGGGAGCAGGAACAGCGGACCGGGCAGGTAGGCAACAGTGGGAAACAGCAGCCTGCAGTATCCAGTCCTGGGTGTGCAGCCACTGGGGTGACCCCTGGTGAGCGGGGTCCCCAGACCTGGCAGGCAGGTGTGTGTGGGAAGTGCTGGCCCACAGGATTCAGTCCTGGATGCACGGCTGCAGCAGCGGCTTCAAGGGAGCAGGGGCAGTGGACTGGGCAGGCAGGCAACTGGGGAAGCGCCAGCCCATGGGATTCAGGCCTGGGTGAGTGGCGGTGGTGCGGAGAGTCCCCGGGAAGCGGGAACTGAGGCTTGGCATGCAACACTCTGCCTGGCAAGATCAGTCCCCACAGAGCACACGGTTCAAGCAGTTCTTCCAGTGTAGGACTGGGACAGGGGTTTGGTCCCGCAAGGGTGGGGGGATGGTGCTTTTGGTTGTCCTCTCACTGTCTTTGCAGGTAAGGGGGGAAGGGTGGACTGGAAACTCAAAATGGCAATGTGAATGCCAGTTCCACTTTTCTGCCTGGGGGAGGGTGTTTGGAGTCTCAGCAGGGGGAATAGACCCCACTATCAGTAGCTCTTACTCGTGGGGTGAGGTATTAAGTCCCCAGCTTATCTATTGTCTGCAGGAGACTTAGGAGCAGTTGAAGAGAAGACAAAGGAAAAGCACAGTTTTCTTGGGTAACGGGACAGACACTTTTCCTTTGGTGTGTATTATGTACCTGTAGATTGCTTTCTAGGAGTCCCCGCTTGCCTCAGCAGAGGTGTCCTGCCGGTATTGCTCTTCTCTCTTGACTGGGCTCCCAATCTTTGACTTTGTTGGGAGTTTTCTAGATTTTATCCTTCCCTCAGTACGGGAGCTTCTGTTGGAGGCTGGTACCTATTGGCCATCTTGCCACTCCTCCTTTTGAATTTCTAAGCATCTGTTGTTATTTCATCTTTACTGTTTCTGCTTGATGAGATTAGAGATTTTACTTCTTTTTTCTTGGTTAGGTTGGCCAAAGTTTTATCTATTTTATTGACCTTTTCAAAAAACCAACTTTTTGTTTTATTCATCTGTTCTATAATACTTTTGTTTTCAATTTTGTTTAATTCTGCTCTAATTTTGGTTATTTATTTTCTTCTGTTGAGCTTGAGATAGGAATATTATTCCTTTTCGAGTTGCTTGAGATGTCCCATCAAGTTGTGAACTTCCTCTCTTTTTGTTCTCTTGAGGAAGGCTTGCAATGTTATAAATTTCCCTCTTAGGACTGCCTTTGCGGTATCCCAGAGGTTCTTATAACTTGTATCTTCATTATTGTTTTATTCTAAAAATTTGGTTATTGCCTTCTTGGTCTCATCTCTGACCCATCTATCTTTCAGCATAAGGTTATTTAGCTTCCATGTTTTTGTATGTGTCTGTAGATTCCTGTTGTTACTGAGTTAAACTTTTATTCCATCATGATCCAAGAAGATGCAAGGGATAATTTCTATTCTTTTAAATTTGCTGAGGTTAGACCTGTGACCTAAGATGTGGTTGATTTTGGAGTATGTTCTGTGGACTGGTGAGAAAAATGTGTATTCAGTTCTGTTCGGATGAAATGTCCTATAGATGTCTGTTAAATCCGACAGTTGAATGGTTAAATTTATATCTCAAATTTCTTTGCTAAGCTTCGTTTTGGAGGATCAATCCAGCACTGCTAAAGGAATGTTAAAATCTCTGACTATGATCGACCTGGGGGAGATGAAGTTGCTCATGCCTGTTAGAGTGTCTCTTATAAATTGAGGTGCATTCTGGTTGGGTGCATAGATATTAATAATTGAGATCTCATCATATTCAGTATTGCTCTTAACAAATATAAAGTGGCCATCCTTATCCTTGCTTACTTTTGTTGGTTTAAAACCTATTATATCTGTGAATAAAATTGCAACATCTGCTTTTTTCTGCTTTCCATTATCCTGGAATATATATGACCAATCCCTTCACCCTGAGTCTATATTTATCTTTTAAGGTAAGATGAGATTCTTTGTGTATAACAGATGTCCTGTCTGAGTTTCTGTATCCAATAAACCAATCTGTGCCTCTATAGAGGACTAAGCCACTCACATTCATTGAAATTATTAATGAGCCTGGTAAAATATTAGGTATCGAGTTTCTATAAAGTCTGGTGGATATTTTTAATCTTTTTTCCACTGTGGAAGTTGGAATTTGTTCTAAAGTTTCTGAGTGAGTTTACCTTTGTAGTTGAGGATTGCACTGATCATTATGGAGGATATATCTGAGAATTTCCTGGATACCTGGTTTACTTATGGCAAATTTCTTCAACATTTGGATGTCCTTAAAATATTTAGTTTCTCCATCATAGAAGAAACTCAGTTTAGCTGGATACAGGATCCTGGGTTGAAAGTTGTTTGGTTTTAGGAGATTAAAAGTCAATGACCACCCTCTTCTAGCCTGAATGTTTTCAGCAGAGCGATCTGTGGTCTTTCTAATATTCTTCCCCTTGTAGGTTATGGTTTTCTTGTGTCTGGTTGCTTTTAGAATTTTCTCTTTCATATTATCTTTAGTGAAGTTAATTATAATGTGTCTAGGGGATATCTTATTCAGGTTGAGTCATACTGCGGTTCTGAAACTGTCTGCTATCTGAATTTTAGAATCTCTTGGCATATCTGGAAAGTTCTCTTTCATAATTTCATGAAGAAGAGCCTCTGTGTTTTGTTAAGCAAGTTCGTTACCTTCAGGAATTCCTATAAGGCAATTGTTAGTTTTCTTTGAATTATCCCAGAGTTCTCTGAGATAATGATCTGTTTTTGCTTGCCATTTCTTTTCATCTTTAATTGCTTGGGTACAGTCAAAAGCTTTGTCTTCAATGTCAGAGATCTTTTCTTCTGCCTGCCCCACTCTGTTAGCGAGAGATTCTACCGAGTTTTTCAGATCTTTGAGGGTTTAAGTCTCTTTCCTCAATACGTCAAAATCTTTGATCATTTTATCTTTGAAATTGTTGAGTTCTTGAGACATCTTTTGAATAATTCCTTGGAATTCTAATGCCCTCCTTTCTCCTATTCTGTTGATCTTATTTGCTATCCAGACCTGAACTCGATTTCTGACATCTCAGTCATCTGTTTATGGATGGGGTCCTCAGTTGCATCTGCTATGTCCTTCCATGGGGGGTTTGATCTACTCTGATTATTCATGTTGCCGGAGTTTCACCACTGATTCTGCCCCATGCTTAATTTACACCCTTTAGTTTTTTTCCTACACTCCTATCTTTTTCCCTAGGAGTTTACCATGGACCTGTTTAGCACTACGGCCTGAGAAACTGGGGGTTTACTTGGTTTGGTGGGGCTAAATAGCTCTGTCTTATTTTAAGCTGGTCTCGGTTCTACCCTAATAAATCAGTTACTCTGGGTTGAAGTGTCAGCTTTGGAGAAATACCAGCAATTAATTCACCTTGTCCCCCACAGACAACAATTGGAAAATGAAAATCACATCTTTTTATAACCACACACTCAAGGTAGCACTTTGGATAGTCCTCAGGTGATTGGCCCAGAGATCCAAAGAGATCCAAAGAGATCCAAAGAGATCCAAGAGATCCAAATCAATTGTCTCAGTCAGCACTGGTCTCAGATGGAGGAGTTCAAAGAGTCTCTGGCAACTTGATAGCAGGCGTCTGGTGGCAGCTCAGGTATGACTAGCTCTGGTGCTCTGTGAGGTCAGAAGGACCAACCCAGCAAATAAATTATTCTGGGAAGGTTTATGCCTCCTACTGCACCTTGCACATCTGTCAGACCTAGTCACAGGTAACCCCAGTGGGTCTGAGGCTGTGACCCAGTTCCCCCCAATGAGTAGATGCCCCAGGGGTTTATGCCTGCCTGAGAGAGAGATCTATGTCTCCTCAGCCAGGTCTCTGTTCTCGGCCACTATCCAGCAGGGGGAGGTGAGGCCTGACAACCTTGGGTGCTTAATGGAGGTAGGGCGGTTCACTCACTTCCAGCCCCACCCCTGATTGATACTGCTGGCCGAACTGCACAACTTCACAGAGTTTCTTTCTGTCCTGGTTGTCAGGCACTGCTTGAGGTGACAGAAACCAATACTTTGTTCTGGGAAGTGGCACACAGTTGAAGCTCACACTGAGCTGTCAATTCCTGCCTCTAACTGTTTGCCTTTGTCTCAGCTAAGATACCCTGGAGGCTAGGTGCGTCTCAGCCTCAGCAATGTGGTGCTCTGACACAACCCCTCCCTGGAAGTCTGCCTGCTGCACATACATATTCTAGTCCCCGCACTCCTTTACTCATGTCACATATCCGTCTGCTAGTAGCTGCCCCTGGAGAAGGTGCCTGATTTCCTCTGGTTGCCCAAAGAAACAGGGCATATCTGTCCAGGAGAGCTTCCCCAGGGGCTGTGAGCCTTATTGTTGCCACAGCTGCTGTTGTTCTATGCCTGGGGGCACTGTCGCAGCTCCTGAATGGTTCCCTCTCTGCTGACCATCCTTTCCTAACTCCTGTGCCACATAATCAGCACAGCTGAGCAAGGGCCCTTCCCCTGTCCACACCTCTCAAGAAAATGCCCAATATTCTGTGCTCCATGGGAGACAGGCTTCCAGACCTTAGGGTGAGAGTGAAGGGGAGTGCTGGGAGTACAGAGTTGCAGGTAGAGAGTATATACAGTTTTATACATTTTTATGCCTGGCAGGAGAGTGCCATAGCACCCTAGGATGGGTAGGAGCTCCAGTTTATTAGAAGGTCTCTCCCGTGGGATGGAATGGGAGGATGTTTGGACTCTGCTCGCTTGTTTGTATGGAGTTTACTGCAAGACCTTCTCATGGGGGAGGGGACTCCATTCTGCTTGGCAATGGATTCAGTACCTTTTGTTTTTATCTTTGGGGTCACAGCTTACCTCACCAGGAATGTTATGCATTCTTCAACCTTCTCTCTTGGCTCAGCTCCAAACCATGAGCTTACTTGCTAAACTTCTGTCTTCCAACTCTCCCTCTGGATGGGAGCCTCTGTGGAAAGCTGGCAAGAGTCTGCTTGAGGCAACAGAAACCAAGGTTACCTCCACCTCCACTGTCAGTCATTTTAATATTCTCATTTTAGTTGGTTTCCATTGCTCCTGAATTATTGTTTTCATTGGGATGTGCCCTTCCACTCTGATTTTTCATATTTCTAGTGTTCCCTACTGATTCCTTCTCATCTGGAGCTGCTGATGCTTTGTAGTTTTGTATTTTCTTTTGTTTAGATAATGACAGTTTAATCTTTGAGATAGTAAGTGGTGCTTCTGGGTGAGACTCAACCACAGCCTGTATGATTGAGTCAGTAAATGCTATAACACCTGTAAATATTGATGTCCTTGTAGTAGGTGATGTTTCCAGAAAGAACAAGGTCCAATGTTGTTTTGGGGTCCTGTGAATGGCTTACTTCTCTCAGAGGATTGTCCCAGCTTGTGTGTGGGGCCCTGGAACTTTAGGTGAGTTATTCTCTTCCATGGCAGAGGCAGGTGCCAGATCCTGGCTGGGTGGTGCTGGGTTGGGTGAACTTGCTCTCAGGCTCCACTAAAGCTGACACGGTACCTGTTTCAGCATAGATCAAAAGTCTGCTCCTAGCTTCCAAGCAAAGCCACCAGGGGGAGTCTGAAGTGGCCTTACCCAACCAGAAAGTGTACTTGTGGAGGTGGGGCCATCTGATATTCACAATCTGGCAGTCTGGCACAGGTGTTGCTCCTCTATGCCCTATTTTGCTCCATATTTTTTCTTTCACCATCTGCTGACAGGCAAGAGCTAAAACAAGTTGAACTCTCCCATGACTCTTATGGGCCAGAAATTTCCTTGCCTAAGATCCCAGCCTAAACTAAGAGTGTAGCCATCCTATGGTGCAGGGGTGCCCTAAAATCATGTTACAGCTAGGATACATGCTGAAGTCTTCCCCCGTGATCTTCCCATGCAGGCATCCTTGCCTCCCAAGACTAATTCACAAATCTTCCCTCTGTTCCCCTAACCAATGCAATTGAGACATGAGGATATGACATCTGGTCTGCAGACCTCTCCTTGGGTCCCTGAAGATCAATCCCTGACTACGTCAGGGAGAATTGCTTTGATTCCTATCGAGCACCAAAGCACCTTCAATGTTTTTCTGTTTGGAGATGTGCCTTTCACTCTGATGGAGTCACTGGGCAATCAGCATCAAGGAGGGCTTGCTGGCAGGGAGCTCATGGTTTAAGCACTCCTCAGTCTTCTGCAGTACCTCTGAAGAATAGATCTAATCCCCACTCTGTTGAAGTCTCAAGGTTATGTTTCAATTGTCTCTCTTGGCAGCTGTGGGTGGGGGAGGGGAAGGAGATAAAAAGAGTTCAGATGGAGGAAAGTTAGCACTCTAGTCATGCCTGTTTCTTTTCTTTCTTTTTCTTTTTTTGTAGTTTATGGCCAGGTCTGGGTTTGAACCCACCACCTCTGGCATATGGGGCTAGTACCCTACTCCTCTGAACCACAGGTGCTGCCCATGCCTGTTTCTTTTTTGGGAGACAACCACCCATAATTTCCAGGCACTGGAGTCATACAGATTGCCTGGGACCCACTGGACCCCTGGGGATCCTACAGTCTGGGCCAGAGTTGAGAAAAGTCTGTGTGGGAATGAGCAAGATGAAACCTAAGGAACTGAAGCCCCCTAGGTAGGACAAAGGCATATGGTGTATAGAGAAGCAATATAGGGTCTGAACATCCTGGCTAAGTCTGGGGAGATGGGAGTTTTCCCAGAGGTGCTGAGAGTCTTGTGATCTGTCTACAAGAAGCTTCAGCTCACTGATGGCAGCAACCTCATGTGGTCAAAAAGTCTCTCAAAGGGGGAGAGCATGATGACAGATGGGAAGGATGTTTGGCTGAGCCTTCCTAGAGCAAAAGGGCTGAGGGAGAGGGCTGGATCTATCTCTGTGTGGAATACATCTGTGTTTTGGAGTGTGCAGCATGGAGGTGGACAGCTGGATTTAGCCTGGGCTGCGGAGAACTAACACATTTGGGAAAGTTTCTGTGAGCATGCCTAGGCTGTGGCTGCGAAGGTGTAGGTGGTGGCACTGAGGCTGCAGAAGAAACTTCTGGCTTTTGGAGGTTCTTGGGGGAAGCCAGGTGGTGTTCTCCTGAGTGGAATTTGGAGACCAAATTGGAGTGCTGGCTGGAGTGGCTTTACCATGATTTGGCACCAGTAAAGCCTCCATAGGGGAAAACTTCCCAGACAGGGAACTTTGGCAATGGCAAAACAGGAAAGAGTGCCAGTAGCTTGTATATATGGTCGTGTTGCTGGGTGCCTGCGAGGAGTGGAACTTTACTCGCATCAGGCTCAGGGACTCTAAAAAGATTGGAGAAGTGGGGACTCCTGAGCAGAATTTGGAAGCCAGTTTGGGGTGCTGTCTCGAGTGGTCCTAAAGTGGTTTGGGAGTGGGTAAAACATCTGTATAGGGGAAAGTTCTGAGTCAGGGATGTGCCATTGTGGAAAACAGCAGTAGAAGCCTGTGTAGGTGGGCCTCTTGCTGGGGAGCCTAAGGCATGGCGGTCTGAGTTCTGCCTGTGGGGAGTGGTCCTTCACTCGGGACAGGTCCAGGGATCCCAACTCTCCATGGGAATAGTTATAGGGATAATCTGTGAGACCCGCCTCTGAAGAAATGTTGAAAACTTTAAAATCCCAGATCTCTGGCTAAGTGCTGAGGTGAACAGGTGAGCACCAGGAACAAATAAACTTGCAATCTACTCTAAGTCTGGGAACCAGAGAGGGGTTAACAGCTATATTGTTTGTCCCCCAAATTCACAGGTCCACCTGGTGTCCAGGGAGTATATTGCAGCATAAATATATTATTACAAAAATTGAATCCCTACATTTTATATATGTGTACACAAATTTTGGGGTGGGTTTTTATTGCTTTTTTTCTTTTCTTTTCATTTTAGTTTATATTATTATTTTTTCTTCTTTCCTTCATCCATTGGTTGTGGAGATTGTTTACATTAGGTTATCTTACCAGTTTTCTTTTCTTTTATCTTGTTTCAAAGTGCTTTGCTTTTTGCTAAGTTGTATGGTTGGATCTTCTCCTATCTTACATTTTTGCATTCAAAAAAAACAAGGACTTCTGTATTTTTTAATTTTTTTTTCTGGTTGCAGAATTTTAACTTGAATTATTTTCTCACCCTAGTACACTCCTCTGCATTCTCCAAGTTGCTAGAAACTCTTTGACTCATCTCTTCTCTCTCACACAAATTGCTTCACCATCAGGTCAGTGACTGCAGCTCAAGGAGTAGGGCACTGGCCCCGTATACCGGAGGTGATGAGTTCAAACCCTGCCCAGGCCAAAACAAACAAACAAACAAACAAGCAAACAAAAAAGCCCCCCGCAAATAAAGTGCTTCACCATCAGCTAAGATATTCCCCCCACCCCATTCCTTTTTTTCCTTCTCTTTTATTGGTTTGTTGCCTTTACTATTTCTTTCTTTATTATTCTTCTCTCCTTCTCCTTAATTTGATTCAATGGTACATTTAATTTCTCTTTATCTATGATTATAAATATATATATATTTTTCTTTCTTTATTTTTCCACTTTTTCTTTGCTGAGGGTGGATGTGACACAGCAGTGGTCTGGCAGATAGACTGCAGGAGTAGCCTGGTTCAGAGAGGCCAGGAGAACTTTCTTTTATTTATTTATTTATTTATTTTATTTATTTTTTAAATTTTATTGAATGGTAACTATGTACATTAATGCACTTCTGGGGTACAGTGTGGGGTTTTCGCATGCAATCCGAAATACTTCCATCAAACTGATCAACACAGCCTTCATGTCATTTTCTCGGTTATAGTTTTAAAACATTCTCATTCTACTCTTAGAGAGTTTCACTTGTACCCCTGTAAGAAATACCTCAAAAATGGTCCCTCCAATCCCCCTCCCTCCACCCATTCCCCCCCTCCTTTCTCCCTCCCCCCTCCCCACATTCTTAGGCTATTTGGTTATAGCGTTCATATAAAAGGTACAAATTAGTTTCATAATAGGGGTGTGTACATTGGATAGTTTTTCCTCCATTCCTGCGATACTTTGCTCAGAAGAACATTCTCCAGCTCCATCCATGTGAACATGAAGGACGTAAAGTCTCCATCCTTCTTAATGGCTGCGTAGTATTCCATGGTGTACATATACCACAGTTTGTTGATCCA
>CAUYQV010023025.1:0-42812 GCA_963574575.1 Galagoides demidoff | reverse complement strand
TATCTATTTTTTTGGGAAGTCCTTACAACTAAAGGACATGGACAGACACAAACGGACTAAAAGTTGAGGAGTCATCTTCTGTCACACCTGTGCAATTATGAATGCCAATTGTCACAGAAAGAAAGGTCAAGAGAAACAGTTTCTATATAATGCTTCGTAATACATTAGACAGTCAAAAATAATCACTACTAAATTTGCATACTCCAAACAGCATAGCAAGAAAATATGTAAAAGGGAAAATGGCAGAACTATAAAAATAGATTATTCTTACAACGATATAAGAATTTCTGGGCCCAAGGGTGTGCTTGTTTAAATTTTTTGTAGGTGTCCTGTCCCATGTATGCTCTCATCAGCAGTTTATGAAAGTGCCTGTTTTCCTGTGTATTATCAAACTTTTTTATCTTTGCCAATCTGAGAATCAAAAATGGTGTCATATTTTGATTTGCTTCTTAAATCATACTGAGGTAGAACATTGTGCTTTGAATGGGCCTTTAAGAGATAGTGTAGGTATACGTTTTCTCCATCTTGTGTCTAAACATAATAAAAAATAACGACAATGGTTTCCTTCAAAAGAGAAATATGTATAAGCTGAATTTTAAGTGATTTTCATTTTCTATATAGGTTGAAGCTTGTAGATTATATAGCAAGTTCTCTGCCAGGCCAAGCAGCATAGAAGCTATTCCTTCTGTTATTGAAAAGGTATAGTATTTAATCGCAAGCTTTCCAAATCAACCAATTTTTATCAGTTGCTTATATTTATGTTATTTTTATTTTCAATAGAATAACAATTAGGAATATACCCAAGTAATTAAGATAGACATTGTTAAAAAGCTATTTAAATTTCAATATTCACTATCATTATATTTAATTAAAGAAACAGAAAACTAAAATAATTATTTTGGGAAGAAGTTTCTCCTGTGCTTTAGTTTTTAAAATTATCTTTTTAATTATATAAAAGTAAAGAGAAAAGTAAAATGAACCCCTGGGTATCCTTTCCCTTTGTTTTTGCAAAAGGCTATTTTTGAAAATTGGGACTACCCCATATAACACTATCTCTTAGTTAATTAAATAGCATATAGGTTGAATATCCCTTATTTGCAGTCCTTGGAACCAGAACTGTCTTGGATTTTAGGATTTTGGGGATTTTGGAATATTTGCCTATACATAACAAGGTATCTTGGGATACCAGTCTAAATAAGAAATTCAATACATTTGGGGGCATATATATACACCTTATACACATAGCCTGAATATACTTTTATTTTTCCTTTGGGGACTCTGAATAAAGTGTTGTAGACTTGGATTTTGACTCTGAGTAGTCACATGAGGTCAGGTGCGGAATTTTCAACTGGTGACACCATGTCAGAACTCAAAAAGGTCTGTTATTTTGGAGCATTTTGCATTTTCAAATTTGACATGCTCGGCCTGTATTATAAATGAATTAGTTACCCAGCATTTATATGCGAAACTGCATTTGAGTTGTTTTAAACCATAAGTTATAAAAACCATTTGATGTATAATAACTTTATTGTTTCTGAAAACTCTGCCGAATCATTGGGATTAGGAAACAGGTGAAAGTACATGTTACAGTGACAAAACCTGGCAGGCAGAGCCTACTGAGTAATATCCAAGACCAAAGTATATTAGGACATGAATTTTAAGGCCTTAAATGAATACTTTTTTATTTCAGCCCTTTTAAACAAAAGTATCTTTAAAAATATATAGACTCAATGGAGGTATTTCAATTTTAATTTTTTTTTCTCCAACTAAGGACATCCAGAAAAATTAAAGATGCTGTTCACGTCACAGCTTTAAATTATCTCCAAGTGGGATATGATCAGATTGATATTTTAAAAATCTTTTCTTCTATTTGTAATAAATGTAGGCAGTGAGAAGCAGTATCTATGGCCGTCCAGGTGCTTGCTATGTTGACATACCTGCAGATTTTGTGAACCTCCTGGTGAATGTAAATTCCATTAAGTAAGTAATAGTTATATTGGAATTCTTTCTTAAGTGTTACACATATTATCATAATGCTTACCTTTTTAAAAGAGTTTGCCAAGTAGTTTATAAGTTAATCTCTACTTGTCTTAACTTTTGATGATTTTGTAATTAAACTAAATCCTAACCAAAGGGCTTCTCTCTTTTTTTTTTTTTTTTTTGAGACAGAGTCTAATTATGTTGCTCTTGGTAAGTGCTGTGCCGTCACAGCTCACAGCAACCTCAAACTCTTGGGCTTAAGCAATTCTCTTGCCTCAGCCTCCCAAATAGCTGGGACTATAGGCACCTGCCACAACGCCGGGCTATTTTTTTGTTGGAGTTGTCCTTGTTCTTTGACAGGCCCAGCTGGGTTCGAACTTGCCAGCCCTGGTGTATGTGGCTGAGCTACAGGTGCTAAGCCAGGGCTTAATTCTCTTAATTAAAATGGTATTATTGGCTCAGTGCCTGTGGCTCAGGGGGCTAAGGCGCTAGCCATGTACACCCAAGGTGGTGGGTTTGAATCCAGCCCGGCCTGCCAAACAACAATGATGGCTGCGACCAAAAAATAGCTGGGCATTGTGGCGGGTGCCTGTAGTCCCAGCTACTTGGGAGGCAGAGGCAGGAGACTCGCTTGAGCCCAGGAGTTGGAGGTTGCTGTGAGCTGTGATACCACAGCATTCTACCCAGGGGGACAGCTTGAGGCTCCTGTCTCAAAAAAAAGGTATTATTTAGTAATTATTTCTGGGTTTAATTACTAAATCAAATACTTGAAGCTTCCCAAACTCCTCATTTGAATTTATTCTCCTAGTAACCATAATTATACATTTCTATTATTATAGTTATTGGGTATCTTCATAGTGTAAGCCAAGAGATTAGCTGATGGTTGGAAATTTTTTAGGACTCAGCATAAAGGATATTTGTGTAGCTGTCTCCCTCTGTGATTTAAAAATATTCTAGCACAGAAGTTTCTATGATTTGTCTTATCCTCTTCTTAAACACTAAGTGAAAAGAAATAGAAAAAATATTTTTTCACTGGTGTATAAGTCACCCCTGATAAGGGTGGCTACTTGGGTTAATACGTCTGCCTAGATACATAACTGCTGTTGTGGATCGTCTGGTTCTCTGGTAACTATAGAGAGACAGTGGTCCTTACTATATAATTAGTACACCAAGGAGTAATTTCTATTTGAGAGAGTCAGGCAAAAAGCACATCTATTTTGCATGATAAGTGAGCATGATAATCAAAATAATATTGGGAGGAGGGCAAGCCTCAGGAAAATTAACTCTGTAAGCCTTATTTTAAATTTTGTAAAAGCTGAATGTCCTTTTTCATTATATGTCCCAATATTTGGACAATATTGTATGTCCAAATTGTATGCAATATGATGTTATTCATTAGAATAAATGAAGTACCACAGTGAGGACTTGGCATCCAGAAATGCTTAACTGTATTAAATAGTTTTAATGTCTTTTACTGAGGCATATTGTGATACTAAAATATTAACTTAGCCAGTGAATAGAAATATAATGAAGTGTTTAAAAGCATAGACTTTGGAGACAGTTATGACTGTTTTAATCCAGTGTCTGCCACATGCCATATGGGGACCTTGGGCATGTTACTTTCTCAGAGTCTGTTTTTCTCAGTGGTGAAATGGAGATAATGGAAATACCTAACCTCATTGTTTTGACAATTAAATGAGAATAAATGGCATATAGTAAGTATTAAATATTAGCTTTTAATATGGTTTTTACTGTTATTACAACAGCATATAAAATGGGGACAAAGAGGCTCGGTGCCTATAGCTCAGTGGCTAGGGTGCTAGACACATACACCCAGGCTGGTGGGTTTGAACCTGGCCTGGGCCTACCAAACAACAATGACAACTACAAAAAAAAAAAAAAAAAAGCCCGGCCTTGTGGCTGGCACCTGTAGTCCTAGCTACTTGGGAGACTGAGGCAAGAGAATCGCTTAAGCCAAAGGGTTTGAGGTTGCTATGAACTGTGATACCACAGCACTTTACCAAGGGTGATAGCTTAAGACTATCACAAAAAAAAAGGAGGGGGGATAAAGAGCTGAAAAAAAAAAATATATAGCAGTAACCACAACTAGTGATGCTGTCATAGTATAAAGCTATTAACCCAAATTTTCTTTCAATGAATTAGCTGTTTCACTGGCTATTAGATGATATTATGGAATAATTATTAATTTACTAGATGTACTAATGTTATGGTTGAATAGGAGAAGGTCCTTCTTTTAGTGCTGCATGGGGAAGTTTTAAGGGTGAAATGCCTTTTTAAAAAATTTTTAACAACATGTACTGGGGAAAGGGGTGAAATGTCTTGATGCCTATAATTTATTTTAAAATGGTTCAGGAAAAAAATGTATGCCTGTGTGTGTATATGTGAAGCAAATGCAGTAAAATGTTAGTTGTTGGATCAACATGGTGGGTTTGTGGAGCTTTTTATATTGTATTTTTTTAGACTCAGCCTCTTTTCATTAACAAAACTCTTTATTTCCAGGTATACAGAGTGCTGCATGTCACCTCCTGTTAGCATGGCAGAAACCTCTGCTGTATATGAAGCAGCATCTTTTATTAGGAATGCCAAACAGCCTCTTCTTATCATTGGGAAAGGTAGCACTGAATAGAACTCTAAATCTTGCTATGCTTTTCAAAGAATGCTAACTTTTAAAAAATGGTCTTCATTATTTATTATCATCTGTCTAATGTTTGAAATTAGCATTATTTGTTCATTTTGAAAATATAGAATTTATCATTATTTATTTTGATAGAAGTAACCTTTAGTGCCCATGGATCTCACTTGTATAAGGGAATATCTCCTATTATATTTCTTTGGTTTTATGAGTGAAATGTGTTTTTTCTATTATAAAAATGTTTCTGGCATCCAGAACGGTAGAAAGAGGAAATCTTGTCATCTAAGACAGCCATTTTTAACATTTAGCACTTTTTGCCTCGGCGCATGTGGCTCAATCTGTTAAGCTGCCAGCCATGTACACCTAAGGTGGCGGGTTCGAATCCCCAGCCTGGGCCCGCCAAAACAACAATGATGGCTGCAACCAAAGAATGGCCGGGTGTTGTGGCGGGCGCCTGTGGTCCCAGCTGCTTGGGAGGCAGAGGCAGGAGACTCGCTTGAGCCCAGGAGTTGGAGGTTGCTATGAGCTGTGATGCCACAGCACTCTACCCAGGGGGATAGCTTGAGGCTCCGTCTCAAAAAAAAAAAAACAAAAAAAAAAACATTTAGCACTTTTCTATTCCTTTTTGCCTGCATATTTTACATAGATATGTATTTTAATGTCTGTTTGTGTGTAAATGAACATATACTTTACTGGCACATATTTAAAGCTTTGCCAGTTCTTATCTGTCTGTTTAGAGTAGCTGTAGCAAGCATATTTGTGCCTAAAACTCTTTCCATATTTAGGATTTAAGCTAGATCCCCAGAAGGAAAGTTAAGTTAAAAAGCATGAATATTTTTAAGACTTTTGGTACATATTGTCAAATTCCTTTATTTGGGGAGTTATACTAACCACTAGATATTCCTGTCAGTAATTCATTGTAGTATCCATTTTCTGTTCTAGAAACTAGAACAGAACTAGAACTAAGATTGCTGGAATTACCTTTGACCATGCTAGGCAATTATTAACTTCTTAGGAACTAAATATATAGAATCTAAAAATAGTTTTGATAAAAATGTGGACAATAGAAAAAAATTGAGGTCAGCGCTCAGTGGAATGTATTATAAAACATACTAGCTCTGTGACTTTGGCACACAACTACTTTGTCAGTTACCTCACTTATAGGATGGGAGTATTAACTGCCTCAATAGGATAATTGAATAGCAAAATACACGGCAAGCACTCAGTAGGTGCTAGTTTTTGTGAACTTTGAACTTCCTCTTATGAACATTTATTTGATAAGTACTTATGATAAGGCAGGGATTGCAGAAAACATTCATGAGGGGTAAGGAAATAGTGGTATCAGCCTATGGGAAAAATGAACCTGGTAACAAGTAAGTAATACACCCTTTATGTGGGTGTACAGAGAGAGTGAGATTCTCAAGGAAAGCATGGCAATTTGCTTGTGTAAGTGACATGGAAAGACTGTCCAGAAGAGATGATGCAACAGCTATCCCTTGCAAAAGTGGGTAATGATTCAAGTGAACAAAGACCAAAGGCAGTGGAAGAAGAGAGAACCGAGTATACAAAGACATTGAGGCAAGAAGGAGAATGCAAGGAAACTTTCTAGATGAAAAAAAAGGAACTGTTTTCATCATTTATGCATTAGAACATATTCTAAGGCATTTTGTAGGGGGCCACATGGTACTGAATCTGAAAGTATCCTTTACTATTCCCTAAGATTCTTGTAAGTTTTGAATATGGAGTAATATGCTAGCACTGAAATAGTGTATAAAATTAAATTATAGTGGTCTTGGTGACATTAGAAATGGAATCATTCCAGAATATAAACAGTAAGTTATTTTCAGTGTCATCAGGGGCATATGGTTATTGCATTGGCACACAGCTGTAAAAAACAAATGATAATGTGTCCCACTTGGGTTAGGCCTGGTATAATCACAGAATTATAGAGCCTACAGAAAGATTCACAAAGCTTTAGAAACTTACACCACATAGAATGTGCAGAACAGATTTTCTGGCAGTGGGGAACAATGTGTGAGGGGAGAGAGTCTTTCTTTTTCAGGGCAAAGTTCTTCCCTGTCCACCTGGACCTCCCAGTAAAGATAGTATGTTCAGAGAATTATGCGGAGTAGTTCAGTAGGATCATAGCATAGAATGGGTAAGTGACAGCAGCAAGAGATGTGAAATGTGACTTTTGTTTTGGGGTAGACTCCTTCAGAATAACTGAGACTATTACTGGGGGGAAATTAGGACTACTGCTTTTTTAAGCATTTAAAAATACCAAGCATAAAAACTGTAATCACAGTTTGTTTTGAGGTTAAGCCCATGTTAAACAAAAGGAGAATATTACAGTGCCTAGAGCTTAACTGAGTCATCTAGTACATGGTGTTTCTTGCAGGTGCTGCGTATGCTCATGCAGAGGAGAATATCAGGAAATTGGTGGATCAATGTAAATTGCCATTTTTGCCCACCCCTATGGGGAAAGGTGTGGTCCCTGACAACCATCCAAACTGTGTAGGTGCAGCCAGATCCAGGTGCGTGGCATTTTAGATTTTAAATACAGTGTCATGGCATATTTTAGGCTAATTTAAATTATTTAGTGATATTAATGAATCTAGGGAGAAGTTCTAAAAGAATCATGTTATTTTAAGCATACTGGTTTTTGGAGTTTAAGCACTGTAAAGATGCTATTGATTATCTTCTGGCCTTCATGGTTTCACATGAGAAATCTGCAGTCATTCAAATCATTGTTACCTTATTTGTAATGCATTGTTTTTCTGACTGCTTCCAAGGTTTTCCTTTATCTTTGGTTTTCAGCTGTTTAATTATGATGTTATCTGATCATGATTTTCTTTTAGTTTAGTTTGTTTGGAGTTGTTGAATCTTTTTGAATCTGAAATTTATTTCTTTCAACAAATTTGAAAGTTTTCATCATTATTTCTTTGGTTTTTTTTTCTTTTGAGATGGAGTCTCACTATGTCTCCCTTGTTAGAGTGCTATGGCGTCACAGCTCACAGCAACCTCCAACTCTTGGGCTTAAATGATTCTCTTGCCTCAGCCTCCCAAGTAGCTGGGACTACAGGCACCTGCCACAAGGCCCTGCTATTTTTTGTTGCTTTTGTCATTGCTGTTTAGCTGGCCTGGACTGGGCTTGAACCCGCCAGCCTGGGTGTATGTGGCTGGCACCCTACCCACTGAGCCTAGGCACCACCGTCAGATTTTTTTTTTTTATATCAATCTTTTTCTTCTCTCTTGAAATTCCAGTGATATAAATATTAGACATTTATGTATTGTCCCATAGATCCCTGAGTATTAGTTCATTTCTTTTCAATCCTTTTGTCTCTTATATTTTATATTTCTCCACTGAGAACTTCTATCTTTATACTTATTTCAAGAATATTTTTCTTTGCTTCCTGGAGCATAGTTACAATAGCTGCTTTAAAATCTTTGTTTATTAATTTTAACATCTGCATCATTTTGGATTGGCATCCATTTCCTTTTGAGAATTGGTCACATTTTTCTGGTTCTTTTTGTACTGGAGTAATTTTGCATTGTATCCTGGATTTTTTTTAATTACTTTGTGAGATTCTGGGTCATATTAACATTCTCTGTAGAATGTTGAATTTTGTTTACTTGTTGTTTAGCAAACAGTCAGCCTTGTTAGGGTAGCTTCAGACTATAAGCACTCTCTTACTGCAGGTAGTAGGTCCAGTCAGTTCAGTTTCAGAGTCTTTGCTGTTCTGCTTTGGGCTTTCTGCACATGCCCAGCTGAGCGGTGAACCCCAGACATGTCCTGGTTCATACCCAGAATTGGATATTTATTTTCCCTCCTCTCTAGGACTTCCTAGGCTCCCCCTGACCCCCACCCCTATTCCCAAACATCCTGGCCTTTGGAATGTCTTATAGTACATACACAACTGGACCCGTTGTCCAGTTGTATGAACAAGCAGTCAGCCTTGTTAGGGTAGCTTCAGACTATAAGCACTCTCTTACTGTAGGTAGTAGTTCCAGTCAGTTCAGTTTCAGAGTTTTTGCTGTTCTGCTTTGGGCTTTCTGCACATGCCCAGCTGAGCGGTGAACCCCAGACATGTCCTGGTTCATACCCAGAATTGGAGATTTATTTTCTCTCCTCTCTAGGACTTCCTAGGCTCCCCCCGACCCCCACCCCTATTCCCAAACATCCTGGCCTTTGGAATGTCTTATAGTACATACAACTGGACCCGTTTTTGAGCAAGTTGCAGAAGAAAAGAGTAATGGGGATGGTCTCCATACTCTTCAGACCACAAAGGTCCTTTTCCCACTTCCTCTTGCCTGAAAGATAATATTTCTCTGGACTTTTAACTGCTTGGGAGCCACCCTAGTGCAGCTCTGCAAACAGAGCTGCCCTCAGAACAGGGCGAGGAGAGAAAGACTTTGGAAAAACAAAAAAAATCTGAATTTTTCCCCCATACTTCCAGTGTGCAATGGCCCCCTTTGTTGATCCTGTGGCCAAAAAGACAGTTTCTCTCCAAGCTTTTGCTGCCTGCAATTCTGCAACTAGGGCTGCCCTTTTAAAGCCAGAAGATAAAAGAAGGGGGAACAACAACCCTTTAGAGACTCACCTCATTTGTTTGCATCTTCAAATGTACCCATTCTTGGTTGTCACTGAAAGCTTCCTCTTTTTAGACTTAAAACACACTTTGTGATGTACTATACCTTTAAAAAAAAGTCTTGTAATTTATTTATTATAAAATATTCCAAATATACAAATAGGAAGAGGGAATATTTAATAAGCACTTAATATAACTAAACTCAACTTCATCAGTGTCAACATAAAAAAAATACAGAGAGACAACCTCTAAGTAAAAAGGTTTTATTTGGGAATAATATACAAGAAGTAGGATTGCAGGACATATATACAGACCAAGGTGGCCTACAGTATATCTGGAGAACAAAGGAAAACGTTAAGGTTTTTATTGGCAAAAGATGAAATTACATAAGTTGTTTTAAAGCAAAGTTTATTGGTGTCTGCCATGTCTTTTGGGTGCTGGCAAGCTCTAATTGGTGAGTAGTGGCAGTTGCTAGGTCAGAGTGGGTTATTCATTGAATTGAACTTATAAGACAATACGTCAAGCAAGTGTTTTTGTATAAGCAGCTAGCTGTCCTTGTGTGGTTTGAAAAAATTTCTTATGATAGCTCCTATTATCAGGCAAATCACTCATAAAATCCTAACCCTCATGGCCTTCCCCAGCTCCATTTGCCATGGTTTGACACAAGTGAGTCCATTTTAAATCTGACGACTTTTGCATCAGATAATAACACTATATCATACTACTTTGGAGGGTTTTGGCTTGCTTTTTATTTTTAGAAACAAAATATGGATTCATTTGTAGTTTCCTACATATCATTCTAGACTCCTTTCCATCCTTCCCTCTCTATAGTTCACCACTGTCACGCATTTGGCATTCTTCATATTCTCATGCATAGATTAAAAATTAATTAAGATTAATTCTGAGGTCTTTTTAAATATAATGTTTTCTGCTCTATCTTTCATTGTTGCTCATGTAATGCTATCTTAATAGATTATGTTTTGTCATTCATATTAGCATACTTAATACAGTAGCCAAATTAATTCATCCATTCATTATTAATTTTTTTAATGCTTATGGCAGCGCCTGTGGCTCAGTGGGTAGGGTGCCAGCCCCATAAACTGAGGGTGGTGGGTTTGAACCCAGCCCTGGCCAAACAGCAACAAAAAAATAGCTGAGAGTTCTGGCAGGTGCCTATACTCCCAGCTACTCAGGAGGCTGAGGCAAGATAATTGCGTAAGCCCAGGAGTTGGAGATTGCTGTGAGCTGTGACACCACAGTACTCTACTTAGGGCAATATAGTGAGACTCTGTCTCTAAAAACAAACAAAAACCTTTAACTTAGGTTGAACTGAAGTTTATCTTCATTCTAGCCAAATTTAAGAAGATAATGACGTTAATAGTGTAAAAACAATTGCAAGGTACTACAAATAATTGAATTAACCATTTAAGTGGTTTTAGAGTATTAAACCTATCCTTCCAGTTGTTTTTATTTTTTGTTAAATTGGGTTCCGTAGGACTATTACAATATGGAGATGCTTTTTTGAGTATATTCTTCCTTTTTGAATTTATAATTTCTGTGAAAAATTGTGTTCATCACTGAAGAAGACAAAAGCAGTAAATATAGATTCTATAGGATAAAAGATTGAAAAAATGGGGAACAGATAAGATATAAGAAGAAGAAAAATGAGAAATAAAAAATAAAACTCATAACAGTTACGATAATAATCTGTCCTGGACAAAAGAGGAGACATTCAGATTGAATTAATTACAATAGCAATTAAATGTGTTCTAAGAGCCACATCTGAAACATAACAATATAGGTTAAAACCAGGACTGGGGGCTCGGCACCTGTGGCTCGAGTGGCTAAGGCGCCAGCCACGTACACTTAAGGTGGCAGGTTCGAATCCAGCCAGGCCTGCCAAACAACAATGATGGCTGTAATCAAAAAAAAAAAAAAAATAGCCGGACGTTGTGGCAGGCACCTGTGGTCCTAGTTACTTGGGAGGCAGAGGTAGGAGACTCACTTGAGCCTAGGAGTTGGAGGTTGCTGTGAGCTGTGATGCCATAGCACTGTACCCAGGGGGACAACTTGAGGCTCTGTCTCTAAATAAATAAATAAATAAATAAACCTAGACTGGGCAAAGATATATGAAGTAAACAAAGGAAAGCAAGTGTGACTGTGGCATCAAAGTAAAAATCATTAAAAGATCAGAAGTTATACTGGCAGAAGCATTATATAAAATAAAATTGTTAGAAATATACGTGGGTGGCTTGGCGCTCTTATAGCACAGTGGTTACAGCACCACCCACATACACTGAGGGTGGCGGGTTCAAACCCAGCCCTGACTAGCTAAACAACAATGACAACTGCAATAAAAAATATAGCCAGGTGTTGTGGCGGACACCTGTAGTCCCAACTATTCAGGAGGCTGAGGCAAGAGAATCGCTTAAAGCCCAAGAGTTTGAGGTTGCTGTGAGCTCTGATGCCAGGGCATTCTACCAAGGGCAACATAGTGAGCCTCTGTCTCAAAATAAATAAATAAATATATGTGCTATAAGTTTGGAAAGCAATTTAGGAATACAAATCAATAGTCTTAAAAATATCTGTTTCTAGAAATCAATGTGAAGAGTGCATTGAGATGTAAGTGTAAAGATGTCCCACTCAGTACTATTAATAACAAAGAAATATCCAGCAATGGAGAAAACATCAAATAAATGGAGACATAAGTGTTCAGTAAAATACATAGGCTTTAAAAATTGCGTTTAAGAACCTAATGACAAAGCCAGGTACAGTGGCTCATGCCTGTACTCCCAGCACTCTGGGAGGCTGAGATGGGTGGATTGCTTGAGCTCAGGAGTTGGAGACCAGCCTGAGCAAGAGTGAGACCCTGTCTCTAAAAATAGCCAGACACTGTGACAGGCACCTGTAGTCCTAACTACTAGGGAGGCTGAGGCAAGAAGATAGCTTGAGCCTAAGAGTTTGAGGTTGCTGTGAGCTATGAGGCCATGGCACTCTACCCCAGGGTGACGAAGTAAGACTGTCTCAAAAAAGAGAAAGAACTTAATGACAAAGGAAAATGTTTATAATGAGCAAAAGTGCATGGGAGAGTATTATAGTATATAAGCTCAACTATGTGAAAATACACTTGGATAGAAAAAAAGAATAGATGAAAATAGGCCAGGATGTTAATAATAGTCTGTAACTGATAGTATTATGTGGGAGATAATACTATTTTCTTTTCTTTACTGCTTTTTTCTTAATACTTTTTCTGGCTTTTCTGGATTGTCCACATAAATTAATTTTTCTAATGATAAAAAAATAATAAAAGTTAAGAGATAGTTTATGGTAATACTTTTTCTAATTAATTCACCTTTTAGATTATTACTTAAGTAGAATGGTTTCCTAAATGATTTTACTTTGAAAGATCAAGTTTATCCTAGAAGCTGATTCTAAAGTCTGATGTTAGCTCCAAATTATTTAGACTTTTAAAGATATTTTAGAATTTAATTTTAAAATAATATACATGAGAAATATAGTTATCCTTTTTGTGTTATATCAGATTTTTTTTTTAAATAGGGCTTTGCAGTTTGCTGATGTAATTGTGTTATTTGGTGCCAGACTAAATTGGATTTTACATTTTGGACTGCCTCCAAGATATCGGCCAGATGTGAAGTTTATCCAGGTATTTAGAGGAGAGAGATTTAAAATCAGGGCTGTCTGTAGTTCACTCTCCTTCTCAGCCATTATCAACTCTGCTTTCTTGCTGACTTCTGTAAAGAACTATTTCTCTTTTTACAAAAGTAGAATTTTATACATTGTCTAACATGATTACAGGTACCAAAATAAGCTGCCTTCTCAAGCCTATGAAATATAATGTGCTGCTTTATTTCTAACCAGAAAACATTTCCAAATCAAGTTTCAAATAGTTTGAAAAGCATAATTTGCCTCTTCTTCACAGTTCAAGTATATCTAAAGGTAAGTAGGATGTTAGATTAGAATAAAACATTCATTATTGTTAAGAAGTGAGATTTTCTTTTAGAAGCCAGAACTTTCTTTGATGCTTTGGTTGGAAATCCCTAAACTACACTGCTTTTACCTATGTCATCAAGCAATGTCTGTAGTATATTCTGACCTCTCTTTGATGACTCTTGTACCATTAGGGCCCTCTTTTTAAGTCAGTTTCCTTACTTGTGCAGAAAGTTATTACCTATACAGTGGTATGTAAACCTACAAGTTCTACGTGTTTGACCCCATTCCATTTGATAACCCAGCTATAATTGCTATCTTCTCCCAATCTACCTTTTACTTCTTTTTTTTTTTTTTTTTTGAGACACAGTCTCACTAAGTAGCCATGGGTAGAGTGCCATGGTGTTATAGCTCACAGCAACCTCAAACTTCTGGGTTTGAGAGATCCTCTTGCCTCAGCCTCCCAAGTTGTTGGGACTACAGGTGCTTACCACAGTGTCTGACTAATATGGGGATCTTGCTTTTGCTCAGGCTAGTCTTAAACTCCTGAGCTCCAGCAATCCACCCACCTTGGCTTCCCAGAGTTCTAGGATTACAGACATGAATCACCTACATTTTACTTCTTAAAGAGTCAACTTTTAATAGCACTTTTCCCACCTGAGGCCATTGAGAACAAAAACTACAAACAAGCAAGACCTTGGGTTGTGCCTAAGGTCTGCCAACTCTTGGTTGCTCCTCTCAATTATAAGATAAACCACATCCCTTTGGGGGTGGCTAATTATTTCTCCTTGTAGAAACCATTTTCACTTGTCCACGGCCTTCCATGAATGAAGCTTCTGAGTAAATGGGGAAATAGTCATTCCATGCTGTTAGTGGTTCCCTGAGCTAGCAACATCCGGGACTACCTGGGAAACCTGTTAGAAGTACACACTTCCCTCCCCAGACCTATTGAAAACAGAACTCTGAGGCAGACCCCTGCAATCTATTGTTTAACAAACCCACCAGGTGATTCTGTACATGTTTAAATTTGAGAGCCCCTGTTCTAGATAAGAATATCAAATGTAGGCTCGGTGCCTGTAGCTCAAGCGGCTAAGGCACCAGCCACATACACCAGAACTTGCCCAGCCCGGGCCTGCCAAACAGCAATGATAACTACAACCAAAAAATAGCTGGGCACTGTGGCAGGCTACTTGGGAGGCTGAGGCAAGAGCATCGCTTAAGCCCACGAGTTGGAGGTTGCTGTGAGCTGTAATGCCATGGCACTCTACCTAGGGCGACAGCTTGAGGCTCTGTCTCAAAAAAAAAAATTAAAAAAAGAATATCAAATGTAATTCAATAGAATTTATTAATTAGATTCAAAAACTATAATTGATCAGGTCATATATATTCTTGTGAGTGTAATGGAACAATACCAAAATTCCTTACATTAGATTTTAAAATGAGTGAAGGTGATGAGGTTGTTTATTCTACCTATGATGCTAATATGGCCTTTTTCTTTTATTAAGGAATTTCTGAGTATCAAATCTTTATCATATGTTATATATTCACCGTTCATTTATTGTTCTGATTGACTTCTGAAAACATTTTTAAGAATAAACATGGGTTGTTGTTTAGCTGTGTCTCATTTTTAGGTTGATATCTGTGCAGAAGAATTGGGGAATAATGTAAGGCCTGCTGTGACTTTACTAGGAGACATAAATGCTGTTTCTAAACAGGTAAGAACTTTTGCCTGGGTTTTAGTTTATGTGAATTAATTAGCCTTTAGGGAATAACAGTTCTTAAAAACGTTTCACTCTTGATTCACTTGGTAATAGGTTTGGTAATATAGTTCATTTTTGTATAAGTTAAGCATTTTTGGAAATGATAAAAAAATTAAAGTCTTTCAGTAGGCAAACAATGACTTACTGTATAGGATCAAGCTGTCTGAAAAATGATAATACATCTTTCAAAGGAAGAGCACTTTCACCAAGAAATGGCTTACGTACTGGAAAAATTGAACTTAGTATTTTTTTTTTTTTGAGACGGAGCCTCAAGCTGTCCCCCTAGGTAGAGTGCCATGGCATCACAGCTCATAGCAACCTCCAACTCCTGGGCTCAAGCGAGTCTCCTGTCTCCGCCTCCCAAGTAGCTGGGACCACAGGCACCCGCCACAACGCCTGGCCATTTTTTGGTTGCAGCCATCATTGTTGTTTGGCGGGCCCAGGCTGGGGATTCGAACCCGCCACCTTAGGTGTATGTGGCTGGCGCCTTAGCCGATTGAGCCACAGGTGCCGAGCCGATTTCCTTCTTTTCTAAGGCTGAAACTATTCCCTTGTACAGATAGTCCACGTTTGTTTATCAGTCATCCATGGATGGATGCTCGGTTGCTTCCACCGTTTGGCTATCGTGAATTGTGCTGCTATGAACAAGGGTCTACCAGTACCTCTTTGAGACCCTGCCTTCAGTTCTTTTGGGTACAGCCCAGCAGTGGGTTTGTAGGATCCTTTGGTAACTCTGATGTGTTTGAGGAGCCACATGCTGCTCTCTGTGGCAGCTGCACCGTTTCACATTCCCACCTACGTTTACAATGCACTCCAGCACACCCGATTCAACTCTCCACATCCCTGCCAGCCCCCACTAGGTTTTCTTGAAAAGATAGGAGAAGCCAGAGTAGTCAAAAAGCTGTGGCTATGTAAAGGAGCCCCCAAGTGTCATGGACTGTGAGGAGCAACGGGACTCTTAGTCCAGCTCTGGAGTTACAGGTGGGGAAACTGAGGTCATAGTTCTTGCCCAGGAGTCCCACTGGCTGGTGGCAGAGCTGAACCAAAACCAAGGGTGACCATGCCCAGGCCAGCGCCTGCTTGAGGCACGCATTTCCTAGTGATTCTTTTCCTGCCCCTGCTCAGTCTGCAGACTAGTACTCTACCCCACACTTCCCTAACAGACTGAAGCTTGAAGGGGAAAGAGAACGTTTTAAGCCCCCAGCCAGGGAGCTTTGATGGGGAGATAGGCATCTACACCCAGAGCTGCCTCTGCTGACTAAGCCTGGGGGTGCTGGTAGAAAGTCTCCTCTGCCCCCCTAGTTTGGGTGACTACCCAGTGAGGGGTAGCTAGTGACTTGTCATGGTTCTCATTTTATTGTCCCTTCTTCTTCACTGTCTAGGATGACCCACTTACAAATCTGAACACAGCCTTCGATGTGGCGGAAAAGTACCTGGACATCCCTAAGATGCTGGATGCTGAAGGTAAATGGTGCATTTCTCCTGTGCCTCCTGCTCTTCCCCACCTGCCATCAGGGAGGAAGAGGGGTGGGCCCCTACAGCCTGAGGCAGGTAGGGAGAAGACCTGGGCTTCTGGGGCCTCATGTGAGGAGCTGGGGGGCAGCCAGCAGTTGGGGATTCCGTGGTTCCCTGAGAGGGAGAAGTGGCACCTTGTGCTGCCAAGGGCTTTGTGGCTATTCTTGCACAGAGCGCTTATGGATTCGGGGTGATGGGTAGCGTTACTGGGTGTTCCCCTATTGTCCGACTTCTGCCCACAGTTTGGCGTGGGGGGTTGCACTGACTGAGAGGTATACTGTCCTAACCCGGGGACCTCTGGGTGGTCTGCACACTGGTGTCCAAGTGTGGCGTTTACTCTCAACACCTTCAAAGTCTTTGTAACCCCAGGACTTGGCCTCTTCAGCTGCCTTCTGAGGAGGGCGCTAGACAGCTGTGGCTGGGACCTTCCTGCTGGTAGAGGTTTCCAATTTCCACCCCTTGCTCCGCAGGTCCCAGCCAAAGGAAGGGGATCCTGTGGCAGGTAGAGAAGGAGGGGCCCCAAGTCAGTGTTGACTTTATGTTTCTTGTTGAGGCCTAAGTGTTCCAGACCCCGCTTACCAGGCCTCCTGCATGGGGCAGGTTTGCGCTTTGACATAAGCACATCCTACCAGATTGGGCCTGGGGCTGGAGGAAACTCACCTCTTCCTGGCCGCTGAATGTGCCTCTGCACCTCTTACCATGCGGAGCTGCTCTGATGGGGCAAGCAGAGGCTTGTGGGAGAGGGGAAGTATCTGGGGAGCGTAGGGCTCCTTGAAGCAAGGGCTGGCTGCCGGGTCAGTCTAGGTCCCCTTATCCCTCTGCCCCACCCTTGTCCCTTGGGAGATGCCCCACGCTCCACAGCCACTTTCCCTCTGGTTTCTTTTGGGCCCCACCTGCTCAGCTGTGCCTGCCCAGTGCTGTGGGGCAGGGAGGGACCATGGTGGGGTCCAGAACTACTCCTCTGTCAAAATGTCATTAGGAACTTTTTTTTTTTTTTTTAAAGATAGAGTGTTACTATGTCGCCCTCGGTAGAGTGTTGTGGTGTCACAGTTCACAGCAACCTGAAGTGCTTGGGCTTAAGTGATTCTCTTGCCTTAGCCTCCCAAGTAGCTGGGGCTACAGGCGCCCACCACAATGCCCAGCTATCTTTTTGTTGCAGTTGTTTAGTTGGCCCAGGCCAGGTTCCATCCCGCCACCCTCAGTGTTATGTGGCTGGTGCTATAACCACTGTGCTATGGGCGCCAAGCCATTTAGGAACATTTTTAAACTCATGCAAAAGCAGAGAGAATAGCATGATGAACTTTTATAAACACCATCGTTTGGATATAATGCCAGAGATTTTGTCACACTTACTTTTTTTTCTTCTTTTCTGGGTTGAAATGTCTTAAAGCATATCTCAGGTGTCATAAAATTTCACTGCCACCTACTTTAGAATACATACCTTAAAAATATGGATACTTTCTTATATAACCACACAACAGTTTTCACATGTAGCAAACTGACAATTTCTTGACACATCTCCTGCCCAGTTTGTAATCAGATTTCCCCAGGTGTCTAAGGAGTGTCTCTGAGAGCTGGGTATGTGTTAGTCAGTATCCAAACAGGGTCCACAGGCGGCATTTGTTACTTTTCTTCCATCTTTCCCATCTGTAGCCCTTCTCTCCTCGCCCCTCTTATTCTTGCCCCTGACTTGTCACGGAAACTGGGGCTGCTCCCCTGTAGAATGTCCCTTATGTTGGATTTGTCTGTTTGGCCCCTTGGGCATCATTTTACTTGTTCCTTTTTCTTCCAAATTCCTCCTAAGTGGAAGTCGATGCCAGAGGCTGGTTAGATTCGGGCTCCGCATTTTGGCTGGTGCTGTGAGCTTCTTTCCGCATCACATGGGGGTGTATGACGTGTTCGCTGAACCAGCTGGCTTTAACTCCAGATTTTTCTTGACAGACATCGTCGGAACTGCCCGACCGGATGAGAAAGCCATCATGACTTACGTGTCTAGCTTCTACCATGCCTTCTCTGGAGCCCAGAAGGTACCCGGGGCCCCCTTCCCCTCCATCTCTATGCCCAGCACACCTCATGCTGGATTCCAAACCATGTCCTCCTGCCTCCTGCCCACCCTGCCTCTGCCCTGTGACAGGTATCTGGCTGGTCTGGTCTCTTGGGCACAGGTTGCCCTGGTTCTGAAGCAGCGTGTTGTTCTTGGCCTGGCTCCTCTCCTGCTCCTTGCTCTTTCTCTCATCTTCCTCTACTGTTATCAAGAAAATTGGGCAGGAGCTTACTGTCCGGGATGCAGATAATTGGCTCATGCAGGAAAGGCTTTGTGTTCGAGGCAGCCTGGGTGGTTCTGGGAGTTAGAAGGTGAGCCGGCAGCAGCCCCTTTGTGCCTCCCACTGTGGAGGCCTCAGGCTTGACAGAGCAGTGGGGCTTCCTAGGGAGGCATCTCTTGTCTTCACCTACCTGTTTGACAAAGGCATCAGGCCCCTGCCTTTTTCCTACACACATGTACAATTTAGCAAATCTGCTCACAGCCCCTCTGGGCCTTCATCTGTATCCTATGTGGGACCCCCAAGTATTCATGCCACATTCTGTTACTGTACAGCCCCTGAGAGGAAACAAAAGATGGGATGGGCAGCTGGAAGAGACCCTTCAAGTGTCCTGGCCTGGTTTTGCTCAGGGAGGCCTGAGGTTACAGTCCAGTTGTGCAGGTTTTGCATGACTAAAGGGAGCCCTTTGTGCTGCAGACACTAAAGATTTGGACGTTTTCATTATTGCCAGGCTTGGCTCAGGCAACAGGCTCCCCTACCCCAGAGCCCCCTCATAGGCAGGACCCCAGAAGGAGCACAACATCGCCATGACCACAGAACCTTCACGGCTTTGGCCCTTGGGCCCCCTCTGCATGGCGTCTGAGTGACTTGTGTTGAAATGCATGATGGGAACCCCACCCGCCCTCTGCCCCACTCCCTGCCGTCCTCCTGTGTCCTCTGCACCCTGCCTCAGACTGTGCTCACCTCCCGCCACCCTCCCTCACTGCTGCATTTTTCTCTTTCTGCTCGTCCCCCCCCCCCCGACCCGTTCTGTCCGTCCATCTGTCTTGTGTCTTCTCTCTGTCCACTGTGGCTGTTTTGGCTTATTCTGTCCTGCTGCTGCCCACTTCTCCTCTCAACCTCTTCTCCTTCTCTGTGCAGATGTGTAGGCAGCTAAGGCCGGATGGGAAGGCCATGTGACCTAATGTTTCATGTCACAGCCACGCCTTCTCAGGTGCGCAGAAGGTGAGCTCTCCTCGGCCTCGTCCGTCTCCCTGCCGTCCTCTTGCCCATCTCTCCGTCCTCCCTAGATGCTCCAGAAGCAGGCCCTGGAAGGAAAGGAGGGACCAGAGAAGCCCCTCCTACTCTTGGGGGAGAAGGGACAGGATACTCTGAGCCTTGGCCAGGACACTTGATGCCAGAGAGCCCCAGCCTCTGAATGACCTCCCATGTCTTTCACCATAAATGGGAAAGAAGCTTTTGGTCTCTGCTTCTTCTCTGGACCCCACACCAACAGCCCTATCCCAGTTACTACAGCTCTTGGCTATGCGTTCTGACTGTTCTCTTAAGCATCCAGGACCCCTTCCCTCCTCTCTCTCTCCCCTCTCCCTGCTTGATTCAGCAAGACTGTCCTCGCGATTTTAGCCACCAGCCAGGGTAGGGAGAAGTCTTCTCACCTCCTCTCCAGTGTCCAGGCCAGGGCCCTGCCGGATACTTCCTAACCAGGCCTGCCGTGGGTAGCCATGCAGGTTTACAGATCACACGTGAGTGCCGTGTGTGCCAAAGACGTGAGGATTTGAATATTTATTACTAAAATTATCCTGCAGATGGCAATGAAAATGCCTTCTAAGAAAACCAGTATGACATTTTCCCAGTAGATGTGCCTCGGACACTTGGTAGAAAATTACCCAGAGATACCCTATGAGCTAGAGAAACCCTGTTCCCTGCCTGGGTGGGCACCTGAGACCCTGCCCACCTCCTTCTAGAGTTTATCGGCACTGGCTCAGAACAGAGGAGCACTCCTTCTCTGCCCTGCCCCTGCTTCCTCGTTTTCTTTGTCCCACCCCCACTGCCACTCTGTAGTCCTCCTCCAGCCCCCCAAGCCCCCTCTTTCAGCGGGGATATGACCTTCCGACCTGATAACCACAGGGTGTGCCCTTCCCCGTGGCCATGGCCAGGCTGAGCTCTCTGCTGTGGTCTTTCCCCTGTTTCCAGCTCTCTTTTCTCCTCCTCCACTTTACCCCCTTCTCCCTCAGGGGTTCTGTCCTGAGGTTCATGACCGTGGACACTGGCCTTCACTGTCTCTGAAGCCTTCTCTGTGTCCTGGCTGATAGTGCTTGGAAAGGGAGTATGTGGGCTGTGAGGGGGGCGGGGGGTGGTGTATGGTGTATGTGTGTGGTGGGGGACAGCCTGCCTTCCTTCCTGAATCTCACACCACCTCCCCCATCCCTGGCTTCCCTTTCACTCATCTGTTTGCAACCATTTCATGCTCTTTTGTTTGCACCTGAGGTCAAGGTCATGGGCTGGGTTTGGTGGTGGTGGTGGTGGTGGTGGTGAGACTCTCGTGTCCTGGTCGGGGGTTCTACCTGGAGTTGCCCTCGATGACTTGTAGAGCAGGTGCTGAATGCTGAGTGGGGCAGGGGAGGGAGATCCCCAGCTCTCCAAGGGAGAGGGCTGGTGAAGGAAGATTCTTCCCATCTTGGCTGTCTCTGTGACTTGCACCAGCCAGGGAAATCTTCCAAAGCTTGTGCCTAGAGCTCATCATCCTCTCCCTGTCTTTCTGTGGCCACACCTGTGTGGTGGAGCTAGACAGGCCCAATGCCACGCCTGCGTGTGCGTGCTTGTGCGTGTACTCCTACACTCATGGCACACAGGTGCTTGTGAGTGATAAGGACCAAGTTCTGTTCCCCAGCGGGTTTGGGTTCTGACTAGTTCAGAGCTTTCCTCTCCCCTCTTCTTCCCCTACAGGGATTTAGAATGAGAAAAAAGCACTAAGATTTTGTTTATGGAGTTTGTGCTTTAAAATCCATGGTCTACTGAATGACATGAGACTGTGTCCTACTGTTTTATTATTATTATTATTATTTTAGAGACAGAGCGTCTCACTTTGTTGCCCTTGGTAGAGTGCTGTAGCATCACAGTTCACGGCAACCTCCAGCTCTTGGTCTTAGGTGATTCTCTTGCCTCAGCCTCCCAGTTAGTTGGGACTATAGGCGCCTGCCACGACGCCCAGCTATTTTTTTGTTGCAGTTTGGCTGGGGCCAGGTTTGAACCTGCCACCCTTGGTATATGGGGCAAGCGCCCTACTCACTGAGCCACAGGTACCTCCCCATGGTCTACTGTTTTTGAGAAACAGCCCTCAAAGGCATGAACTTGATCTCTGATATAAATGCACGATCCATCTGGGAAAACCCTAAAAAAAAGCAGGCAGCAATGGCTGTGGTCCAGCCTGTGATCTGCTGGGCTCCAGCTCTGATGTAGCCCCAGGCCTGTGGGCCTCCTAGGTTTCTGGGACAGCTAATGCTTGAGTTTGTGGTCTTAGAGTTGAGCAGTGTCCACAGGGAAAGGCTCAGTGAGGACTGGGAAGGAATAAGCAGTGTTGTGAAGGAAGGTGGTCACAGCTGTGTGAGATGCTCTGTGGCACGAGACCATGTCCTGCAGGCCATTCCAGGAACAGCAGCACTGGGGGAAGCTGGGGTGGCAGTGGAGGGTGCCACTTCCTCCCTGGTTACCCAGCCCTGCTACCCACCTTGGGGAGGCTCATGGGCTTGGCCCAAGATCCCTGCTACTGGTAAGTAGCAGGAACCCCAGGGCTTGGTGGTTGACTCAGGACGAGTCAGGAGGAAAGACTGGGCAGTGGGTTGCTCTGGGAAGAAGGAAATAGGTACTTCTAGCTGGAGTTGGGAAATTTTTGCCTAAAAATGTCACAGATGAGATCCTCGTGGCATTCATATGACTATAGGTTGTGGGTGGCAAACCAGAGAGCGTCATTTGGCCACATTTGAATGTTAGATGTCGTTGACAGCTCCTCTCTAGACCTACCTGCAGCAGGGAACTGGATGCTGTCAGGGCAGCAGTTTGGCTTGGGATAGCTGAGGACTCCAGGGGTAATAGCCTCTAACTCTTTAGTATAAAACTAAGGGTATTGCTGTATGTTAAGTTGTATAATAGCACAGTTTAAAGTAGGTCATAAAAAATGGGAAAATACAAACTAGGCCGCAGGAAACACAAATTTCCGTAATCTCCTTTGGCACTTGGAAATAAACATTCTGCCTATTTCAGTAGAATGTCTTCTCAACTCATTGAGTGTCTATGATTATGTAACATTATCTTTTATTTTTTCTGTAGAGACAGGAGTCTTACTTTATCCCCCTCGGTAGAGTGCTGTGGGGTCACACAGCTCACTGCAACCTCCAAGGTTGATTGATTCTCTTGCCTCAGCCTCCCGAGTAGCTGGGACTATAGGCACCCACCACAACGCCTGGTTTTTTTTTGTTGTTGCTACTTGGCTGGGGCCGGATTTGAACCTGCCACTCTTGGTATATGGGGCCAGTGCCCTGCCCACTGAGCACAGGCACCGCCCATAACATTGTCTTTTAGGAAGTCTGTTGACAGTAGGAAGGTCTTTGCCTCTGGGTCTTCTAGCAGGAGGTAAAGAGCCACCAATCTCCTCCTGCAGGACTAACCTGAAGCCAGGAAGCCAGGATTCTCCCTCCATTCTAACTTCAGTTTCTGAAATTCTCTCAGGGCAGGTGTTTCCTCTCCTGGAACAGATCTCTCCCTTGAGCTTCTGCATCTAAGCAATCCCTTGCAATTCTTTATGTACGTGGTGGGTCTGGTGGCCTCTCCCCTATATCCCCCATAATGTGAGGGGTTTTCTTGTAGCCATGCAAGAGAAAAGACAGAAGCTAGAAAATTGGGGTGACTGGAGTAGACCTGGCTGCCACCACCAAGCTCCCTTCTCTTCCACTCTGGAGGTTAGGACCTGAGGGCTGGCCTAAGCTTGGCCTTCAGGCCAACCTCCTCTTACCCCTTGCACTGAGGTTGGTGGGTGACCGAGTGACTGTGCCCTCTTTGTAGAGAGGGACTGCTGTGGAAGCACATGTCAGCCACCACCCTACAGCCTTCTCCGGGGTGCAGCCTGCCTGTGGGAGGAAGTCAGGCAGCAAGACTTGGGGAGGGACGAGGTTCTGAGGATTCTGAGTCTGTTGTTTTCAGAAGAAAACTCAAATCTGAATTTCAGGAACTTGCTTCCCAGAGGTACCATAGGGGCTGGGCTGTTCCTTGAGGCATCTGGGTGGTGTTTCTACACAGGCCTGTGTAAAGAAAGTGCTCTTTTGTTCTATGATGCCCAGGAATTATCCACTGGCTATGAAGACTGGAGTTGTGGCTTGGTTTCTCCTTTGGGTGAGGCTGGCCTGGGAGGGGACAGGCTGAGACACAGGCTTGAGAAAGAGGTTGGACCTTTGTGAAAAGTCCCCAGCAGACCTACCCGGAATCTCCCCCAGACATTGTCCAAAAGGAGCCTCCTTTGACCCTGGAGCAGTCAACAAGCTGTGGGGGATGGGCAAGGCTCTTAAGTCCCACAGGACATGTCTCCTAAAATCCTGTGAATGCAGACCTCACTTGGTCCCCCAGTTTGATAAACTGACACACATCAAAGTTTATGTCCATTGGGCTGACAAATCAGGACAGTGACCAAGTGATAAAGCTAAGGTGAGCTTTATCCACAGAAGGTCACAGGGGTTCTTATCTGCCTGGGGAGCACATCTGTGGGTGGGGTCTGCAGCCACCCCCATCCTCATGTGAATGTCAGCCTGGAGTACATGTGGTCTCTCCTCGGGGCCCCTACCCTAGCCTGGTTCCCATCACCCTGCTCTCTTTCTGGAGCCCCACATCTTCTGGACAAGGAAGGAATTTCCCATCCTGTTGCTGCTTGCTTAGTTCTCAAGAGAATGACAGTTGGAGGTCTGTGGGAGAAGTAGCCTTGGCTTCTCCAGGAGAGAGCTGAGTTGGGTTGGGGATAAGGGTCTAAGACTGTGCCCCCCGCCTCCGACCTGGACTCAATGTCCACACCTCAGAGGATGCTTAGATGGTCCTCTGAAGGTCCCACATGTCCAACTGCTCTGACACCTGGCCCTAAAGGGGACATGCAGTGTCTCACCTGTGTGCCTGAGGGTACCTTCTGGGTGATCTCGTTCCGGCCCGGCCCCCTCCCCCTCTCCCCAGCACAATCATCCTCACAGCACATGATTTAGTGGGTGCAGATCTTTGAGAAGTTCCTCAAGGAGAAAACATTTGTCTCCTTAGTCATCTCTTCCAATTCTGAGCACATGCGTTCTCAGTAAGTTCCTCCTTAAGCCCAGCCTCGATTTGCCTTGCTGTGGTTGAAACCCATTTTCTCTTATTGCCAGCCACTTGTGAGGCCTTTCTACCCCTTGAAGCAGGTGTCCACCTTTCTCTGGGTCCCAGGATCTCCTGTGTCTCCTCACAGGCATGGTCTTCTCCACTCCCAGGCTGTCTTCCTTTCTACCCCCTTCTCCCTCAGGGGTTCTGTCCTGAACTTCATGACCATGGACACTGGTCTTCTCTGCTTCCCAAAAGCTTGAGTTCACTTCCCCCTGGTGTAGGGTTAAGATATGCACAAGGACACAGCCAAACTTAAAACCACCTGAATGAACTAAGTTGGTGGCAGGCACACAGTAGGCCCAATGGCCTTAGAAGGTGGTGGCCCCTGGGGTTTCCAGGTCTTCATGTCTGGTTCTCTCGGGCCCCTGCTGCTCCCACATGCTGCATGTGATGTGTGCTTGGCTAACCCAGAGGTGCCTGTGATGGGCTTGCTGGACATCCTGCCCTTGTGGGGTTGGTCCTGGAGTCTTGCCCTTAGTGTGGGAGAAGGTCCCTCGGTTTTCTCTAAAGTGCTGCAGGCTTTGGGCCAAGAACCTTGGGACAGTATGCAGGGATCCCGAGAGGCCCCATTCTTCTCAGTAAGCACTTTATCCCAGGACTCCCAGATTGGAACTCCCACCTCTCTAAGACCCTGGCAGATTCAGCCTGAGGTCCTACTGCTTGGGATTCCAAGGTGGGCATGAATTTTCCCACCTCTCTGCTCAACTGAGTGTTCCGACTGTATCAGTGATTGGATTAGTTTCTTCCCAACATGCATGTTGGGCTCCAACCTCAGCCCTTCTTTAGGGCTCAGTCCAGCCTCCTGACCCATAGGGCCTAACCATGGTGAGATGGTGAGAAGAGAGGTGGGCTATGACTTCAGAGCCCCAGGAGTCCATTCCAACCACGTGGAACTTCAGGGATGGAGGGGCTTTGGCAGCACAGGTGTATAGCAGGTACCCCTGCTGCCGGGGCTGGCTGGTCATGACACTGTCTGTCTCGTTGCCAGGCGGAGACAGCAGCCAATCGCATCTGCAAGGTGTTGGCCGTCAACCAGGAGAATGAGCAGCTCATGGAAGACTACGAGAAGCTGGCCAGTGATGTGGGTACCCCTGCGTTCTCCTGGCTGGGTCCTAGCAAGACCCCGCCCATCCCACCCTGAGAGTAAAAGAGCCTCCAGATTCATCCCTAGAGCAATTGTCAGGCTGCGTATAGTCCGTGCTTCCAACACAGCTAACCCAGGGCAGCTTAGACTCTGTTTTGGCTGTCCCAGAAAGAACCACAGTGGAGGCAGGGGCTGAACTCTGGGTTACAGTAAGCCTAGGACCTTCCTCCACCTCTCTGGTTCTCAGTGATTTCACTTGTTGAGTAAGAGTTGAGCCAGGAGGCCACACAGGACTTTCCAAGCTGGTGGACAGTTAGTCGTGAGTTTTGTTCAAACTAGAAAAGGCCGTATCTGCTCCTGAGAAGGTATGGAGCAGGGCTGGCATGGGCAGGCGTATCAGCTGGGCCCACCTGGGACAGGACCTGCCCTGCCTTTGTCTATGTTTGGGCTAAGGCTCCACTTGCTTCTTACTTAAAATAATTCAGCCTTTTGAGCCACTCAGCCCAACTACTGGTTGTCCAGTGTAATAAGAACCCAAGTGTGCAGCCCAAGTGCCCAGGTTTAAGACTGAGCTCTACCACTGCAGCCAGGGCACCTGGACAAGTCACATGACCCAGCAATGCTGTGGTTGCCCTCTCCGTCACAGGAATGAGGAACAATCACAGTATTTAACCCCATAGGATTCCTGCCGTTATTCAGATAAGTTCACCTGGGTGATGTGCCTGGCACCTTGTGCAGGTGTTCAGTATATTTCCTACTGTCATTTCCACACCTTCCCCACCTTCTCCATGGCCATCATCTTGGCTCAAGAAAAACAATCCTGGCTAATGCCAGCCGGTGCTCTGGGCCAGCTCTCTGCCCCTAAACCAGCCTCTTCCCTTTTGAGTCAGAGACCCACATTCTAGATTCCTAGGTCAGATGTCAAGGACCTCCAGGAACAGCTGTTAACCCTCTCCATGGGTACAGATGAGGAAACTGAAGCCCAGCCAGTTAAGACCTAGAATTGAAACTGGAGTTTCCTGCTTATTTGTTAAGTTGTCTCTCCACCCTGTCTCTGGTTCAGATCAGGGAAAGCAGAGAGGCTGAGTGATGTGACTGGGAGTTAACACGTCTTGGTGGCCAGACTTCAGGAAGCTAGTGGTTCTCAGGGGGAGCTCTCTGGAACCTGGCCTCATGGCCTGGGAATGCCAGGGTGGAGGCTGGGAAAGCATGTACTATCAGGAGAGACCCCTCCCTGAGTGGGAAGGGATGTGGAGGAAGGGGAGGTTAGCCATGCACACTCCCGGCCAGCGCTCTAACCCCGCCCTGTCCTGCGCTAGCTGCTGGAGTGGATCCGCCGCACCATCCCGTGGCTGGAGAACCGGGTGCCCGAGAACACCATGCATGCCATGCAGCAGAAGCTGGAGGACTTCCGGGACTATCGGCGTCTGCACAAGCCCCCCAAGGTGCAGGAGAAGTGCCAGCTGGAGATCAACTTCAACACGCTGCAGACCAAGCTGCGGCTCAGCAACCGGCCCGCCTTCATGCCCTCCGAGGGCAGGATGGTCTCGGTGAGCACCGGTGTCCAGCCTGGGTCCTGACCCAACCGTCCACCTTGAGCTGCTTCTAGTCGTGGTTAAATCCAGCACCTTGGGGAAGGGGGTGTGCTGGCTCCCACCTATATATGCTGTTGCAGAAACCATTTCTCCCTTCCAAATTACACCCAAGCTTGAGCCCAAACTCAGCAATTAGGGGTGGCCCCCTCTCGCTGGCCGTTCTGGGTCAGGCTTGCCCTTCCAGACCCCTGAGCATCCCCCCAGTCTTCCTAAGCATCACCCCAGTCATCTTTGTAAACAGAATGCTTCTGGACTCATAAATCAAACACGGCATAATTCAGTGGCAGCAAAGTTAATTTTTACTTCTGCAGAATTGCAAGTACTTAAAAAAAATTTATTATCTTAAACAAGTAACAGACCTTATTTTGGTATGAATTGCAAAGGTACAAAAAGCAAAGTACAGGATATACTTGTACTATAGTATATACTTATACTATAGTCTTAACTACCTGTTATCAACTTTTTAAAAAGCATTTGAAAAGATCCTTTTAGTTTTTCCATATAAATATAATTGTAACGGAATCCTAAAGCATGTTTTATTTAATAACCTGCTTCAAAAAAAAAGCGTAATATTATATTGTGACCAGCTTTCCATGTCATGAAATACTCTTCTTTTATGTCACTTTTTCTTTTTCTTTCTTTCTTTTTTTTTTAAAGATCTCCCTCCGTTGCTTGGGCTAGAGAGCAATGGTGTGATCATAGCTCACAGTAACCTGAAACTTCTGAGCTCAAGAGAGCCTCCTGCCTCAGCCTTTTGAGTAGCTAGGACTACAGGTGCTTGCCACTACTCCTGGCTGATTTTTTCATTTTTTGTAGAGATGGGTTCTTGCTCTTTCTCAAACTGGGCTTGAACTTCTGGCTTTAAGTGATCCTCCTGCTTTAACCTTCCAAGTGCTAGGATTATAGGCATGAGCCACAGTGCTCAGCCTATATGTAGCTTTTTGTTACTCATTCTCCTTATGCTGTTCCCAGGACTTAGGGAAAAATTTTGTAAGTTAGGAAGAGAATTTAACAAGTTCACCATGGCAGAGCATTTTGTTCTTGAAGTGTGACAGAGCGTGTAGGTGTGCATGGCAGGAGGAGATGGGCGAAAGACAGACAGCACTGGGCGGAGACAGGGTAGACATTGGCTTTTAGGTAGCCAGAGCTGCTGCTTGCCAAAGGGAGCTCTGTGAGAATGAGACAAAGTGCCCTTTCCTTGGGGCAGGTGCAGCCTGGCCCAGGATGCGTGGTAGGAACGGTGGCATGCAGAGCCAGCTCCTGTCACTGCTCAGCGGAGTACCCTTGCACAAACTGGAGGGGTAGCCCTGTCCAAAGAGGTGTGGGTTTTGCACTTAGCATTTGGCCTCTTGTAATTGTGGCTCACCCAGGTCAGGGTCCCTGCAGGCTCCAGGCTATTGCTCAGATGCCTGAGCTCAAGGACCAATCTGGGAACATGGGAAGGCTAGGGAGCTCTGGGGTCCACCTGCGTCATTCATTTCTTTATGTATGTGGAGCCCTGTGATTGTCAGGAGTAGTCCTAGGCAAGAAAAGCCTTAAGTTTTTTCCCCACGGGGCTCCATGCTCAAAGCCCCATCGCTTGGTGACCCATGTGGACTCAGTCCCCAGCCTTGCCAGGATGTCTTGCAGTGGGAGCTGGGGTGGGACAGCCTGGCTGGGGTGGATATGGGGCAGAGATTGGAAAGAGGCCCCTCCTGGGAGGTGTGGATCATCGTCAGGGATCTCAGGCTGGGGTCTGGGCCCTGACCCTGCGTTTCCCCTCCCCACAGGACATCAACAATGCCTGGGGCTGCCTAGAGCAGGCAGAGAAGGGCTATGAGGAGTGGCTGCTGAATGAGATCCGGAGGTTGGAGCGGCTTGACCACCTGGCAGAGAAGTTCCGGCAAAAGGCCTCCATCCACGAGGCCTGGACGGACGGTGAGGCCAACCCAGCCTCTTGCCTCCCCAGGGGTCTGGCTCTCCTACGCCACTGGCTACAACTTTACTTTTGCTTTTTGTTTTTTTCATGTTTTCTTTTATCAGTTCTGTAGCATTAGGCAAGTTCATTAGCCTTTTGGTTGGCTCAGTTTCCTCATCTGTAAATTGGGGATAATACTAGTACCTACTTCGTAGGTTTACCAGAATTAAATCAATCAGTACATATTAAGTACTGAGAAGAGTTCCTGGCATGGTGCAATGCTATGTATAGTGTTAATTTTTCATTGTTCTTGTTACAGAAATTGATTCTTCCTCCCCTGAATCAGTTAGGTTGGGTTTGAATCGTGACTCTGCACTTAGAAGCAGTATAAGCTTGGGCTGATGACCCCCCTGAGGGCCTCAGGCTCCTTGGTAGAGTAAAGTCGATGATGTGCCTTCCTGGGGCTGTTGTAACAGACTACAGTAATCTCCCCGTTATCTGGCACCCATGGGGACTGGTAGATTCCTGATAAATATAGTTTCTAGTTACTTGAAAGTTACTGTTAAAAATAGGCCTAACTGGGCAATGCCTGTCGCTCAGTGGGTAGGGCTCTGGCCCCATATACCAAGGGTGGGTTCGAACCCAGCCCTGGCCAAACTGCAACAAAAAAATAGCTGGGTGTTGTGGGTGCCTGTAGTCCCAGCTACGTGGGAGGCTGAGGCAAGAGAATCGCCTAAGCTCAGGAGTTGGAGGTTACACTGAGCTTGTGTGACACCATGGCATTTTACAGAGGGTGATAAAGTGAGACTCTGTCTCTTAAAAAAAAAAAGAAAAGAAATAGGCCTGGGTGGCTCCCCGGCCCCATATACCGAGGGTGGTGGGTTCGAACCCGGCCCTGGCCAAACTGCAACAAAAAATAGCCAGGTGTTGTGGTGGGTGCCTATAGTTCCAGCTACTTAGGAGGCTGAGGCAAGAGAATCGCCTAAGCTGAGGAGTTGGAGGTTGCTGTGAGCTGTGATGCCACAGCACTCTATTGAGGGCGATAAAGTGAGACTCTGTCTCTAAAAAAAAAAAAAATAGGCCTAACTAATTCTGTACCCCATTCTATACCATATCATACCACACCATAAACTGTACTGCCTTATTATTAGTATTGAAATACACTAATTAAAAGCAAATTAAGGCCGATTTTGGTGTGTCAGGCCTATAATCCCAGCACTCTGGGAGACCAAGGTGGAAGGATCACTTGAGCTCACTTGTACAGGAGTTCAAGACCAGCCTGAGCAAGAGTGAAACTCCATCTCTACTAAAAATTGTAAAATTAGCTGGACATCATAGCAGGCACCTGTGGTCCCAGCTACTCAGGGGACTGAGGCAGAAGGATCACTTGAGCCCAGGAGTTTGAGGTTGCTTTGAGCCACACTGATGCTGCAGCATTCTAGCTTAGTGAGAGTCGGTCTCAGAAAATTAGAAAGGCAAATTAAGACCAAGATAGTGGCCAGTTGTGGTAGCTCATGCCTGTAATCTTAGCACTGTGGGAGTCTGAGACAGGGCATCTCCTGAGCTTGGGAGTCCAAGACCAGACTGAGCAAGAACAACACCGGTCTCTACTAAAAAATTGAAAAATAGCCAAGTATTGTGGCAGGTGCCTGTGGTCCCAGCTACTTGGGAGGCTGAGGCAAGAAAGTTTGTTTGAGCCCAAGGGTTTGAGGTTGCTGTGAGCTTCAGGATAACCCCACTGCACTCTACCCAGAGTGACAGAGGGAGACTGTCTAGAAAAAAAAAAGACAAAGACAAACTTCACTTACTGTAACACAGCTCTACTGTGTTACACCAATGTGTATACAATGTATACAGCAACATGTATATAGAAATAGCTCATTAGGGGAGCTCACAGTGCTAAGCAGACATAATTTATATAACTGGGTATAGGATACCAACCTTGGGGGACCACAGGTCCCAGTGGACCGTATCATGGTACTGTGTATGCAGTATAGTAACATGCTCCATTATTAACTTCATATCAGTGAGACACAATAGCACAGCAGCATCAGTCAGATAAACAGACTTGTACCGTACAACTAAAATGTCGCACGCAAAGCACAGGGCAGTATAGTGGCTGCAGTAGAAAGAAAGTTCCTACCCAACTGTGACTAGTCCTGAAAGCAATAGAGGCCCTAAATGTGGACATTTCGGGGCTCTGGCAACACACAGGAGTGAGACTCACTGCATGTGCACTGCACTGGGGCTAAACTCGGATTTTGTTTCGGCTGGGTCACGGCCTGGCTGCTTGAGTTCCAGATGACAGGGACTTTACTATAGTACAAACCTGGTGGCTTAAAACAACAGAAGTTTATTCTTTCACCATTCTGGAGGTCAGATGGCCTCAGTTGAGGTGTCAGCAGGGTGGTTTCCTTCTGGTGGCCCTCGGGGGAGGCCGCTCCACCCTGCCTCCTAGCCTCAGTGGCTGTGGGCGTTCCCAGGTGCCCCTGGGCTGGCGTGGCTGCATTGCCCCCATTTCTGCCTCTGACCCTTTTGACTTCTTCTCTTGATGTCTCTGTGACTGAATTTCCCTTTCCTTTCTCTAATAAAGATCAGCCATTCACTTTAGGGCCCAGTCTAGTACAGTAGGACCTCATTTCTACTAATTATATCTGTAAAGACCCGACTGCCAAATAAGATTACATTCTGAGCTTCTGGGTTAACATAAGTTTGAGGGGACACTATTCAACCTAATACAACCTCCTCGTGGAGTTGACATGAGGCAAAGGTATCTTACATACCTGGCACTGCCTGGCTGTCCCACGCTCAAGGTGGGAGTAGCCCTTGGTGTCCTCTACTGTCCCCTTCACTGCCCAGCCTGTCCTTGCAGGGAACCAGTGCCCTCACCTTAGCTCATGTATGTCCCTGCTAACTATGACCTTGAGGCACCTGGGGCTATGTCTGTGTCTGCTTACTGGCAGCCAAGGTTACCTCTGAAGAGAGGCAGTTGTACCATCTGGGCCAGGGCTGGAGGTGGGCAGGCTGCCTATCTGCTCGCATCCTGCGAGCCACTTCAGCTGTCACCCTTAGGGCAGACCTGTTGGCCACTAGAGCTCAGGATTCCCCCCATTCATTCCCCCTGTTTTGTGCTCAAACCTTAGCCTGGAGTTGAGTAGGGGAGGGCTATACCCTAAGGCCATTTGGGAGGGGCTTGGCTCAGTGTGGGGACTAGGGTGCTTGCCTCAGCTAAGGGGGGTTGGGTTAACTCAACCATAACCCCTGTTATGAGACCCTGTGCTGGGCACGGGGACAGATGCTGCCTCTGTCTAGAGGTAGAGGTGGAGTTACTGATCCAGGCCTCGCTGCAGCAGAGCAGAGGGGATGGTGGAGATGGTCCCCATTCATCACGTGCCTCCATCACGTGTCCTCTGTTGGGTGAAGGAGCAGCTCACAGGCACAGTACAGAGCAAGGATTGGCCTCACAAGCTCCCGTCTGCCAGCAAGAAGTGCAAAGAACTGGTGGGGCAGCACAACCTTTGGGGAAAGCATTTTGGCCATATGTATTTCCACCTAGCCATTTCATTACTCTCTAACCTGGGAGCTCCTTTTCTTGAGACTGTCACAGGGGAAATCGCATATCTGGAGATGTCCGTGGTGAGACATCTGTAACAGTGCAAGCCCAAGGGCCCTGCATTGGGGCAGTGACTGGGCATGTCAGTGGTGGTGCAGCCACTTGATGGGATATCTGCCCAGCTGTTAAAGGGGGCCATCGAAGGCCATGCAGCTGAAGTAGAAATTCCAATAATGTGCTGCTGAATATTGTGAAAGCAGGCCATGTTTTAACAGAATGTCCATATAAGGAAAGATTGGATAGGGTACATAAGAAGACTTGCCTATAATTTTTTTTTCTCATGAACTTGTTACATTTTCATTCTGATTTAAGAAAAAAGAGGATAGGAGAGGACAGAAATGCCGTGTGGGGATACAACCTGGGCCTTACTCTCCCAGATGGGCTGAGTGTCCCAGGGAGGCCGGGCCAGCCCCCATCCTGATTTCCTTGCTTCCTGGGGCAGGCAGTGAGCTGCGTCTAGTGACAGCTCTGGGAGGTTGTTTTTTGTCTCTGCTTTCCTCCCATGGAAACAGAAATCCAAGAAATACGTGTATAAGGCCTCTTTCTGTTACTAATGGTCAGTGGCTCTGCCCTGATAGGTCAGGGGCAGGGTGCACTGGACGGGCTGACTGGGGGCCGGGGGCCTACAGGGCTGCCGGGAGCCAGTGACAACTGGAGAAATTCTTAAGACAGGGTACCTTGAGGTACTTGGCTTGTTTATACCAGACGGTATGGGCCACCATGGCTCCTGCTGTTTATGAAGTTAGGGGGATGCCCTGTGTGTGACCTGCATGGTCCTGCACAGCCTCACACATGCTCTGTGCTGCACTCTCCTCCCCCGCGGCAGATCACTGTGCAGTGGACACCTCCTTGGGAGTGTCCCCAGATTGGAGCTCCTGGGGCCAAGAAGATGCCCCCCACCCCTGCTCCTGCTCACTGTGTGTCCCTCTCTCTCAACCCAGGCAAAGAGACCATGCTGCGGCAGAAGGATTATGAGACAGCCACGCTCTCAGAGATCAAGGCCCTGCTTAAGAAGCATGAGGCCTTCGAGAGCGACCTGGCCGCCCACCAGGACCGCGTGGAGCAGATTGCTGCCATTGCACAGGAGCTCAAGTAGGTGGCCCAGGCACCCCTCCCCGTGGCCCCCAGGGGAGCTCGGGCTTGGTGCTGTCAGCCACTGTGGGAGATGGGAGGTTCTGTGAGAGTGAGAAGGGTGAACACAGAAGACAGGAGCGTCCCTGCTGGGGCAGGGGGAGCCTATGACCACTCCCGTCCTGGTGCAGGCCTCACCTGTGCTAGTGCAGGAGCAGAGAATGGCCAGTGAAGTTTGGAGTCACCTCCAGCCTTGGTGGACGAGAGGCCACTGGAGAGGAGGACGGCCCTTCTCTGGTCTCCTAAAAGCCAAGAGTGTGGGGGTGAAAAGAGCACCCCTAGATCTTCCTGTACCACTAGGGTTCCCACCCCAAGGGGAAGGAGACGGACCATGGAATTAACCCAGGTCACCTGACTTCCTTGTCTCTTCCCTCCCCAGTGAGCTGGACTATTACGACTCACCCAGTGTCAACGCCCGTTGCCAAAAGATCTGTGATCAGTGGGACAATCTGGGGGCCCTAACTCAGAAGCGGAGGGAAGCTCTAGAGGTGAGGGTCCTGGAGGGAGATCTGGACCTGTGGCCAGCGGCTCAGTGTGGTGCCCCTTCCTGCTTCAGGGCTCTTTTCGCTTTGGGCTAAAAGACTCCTTGATTCCCCAGGCCTCCCTACCCCTGGCCTAACTGGAAGGTTCGCTTTGGCACAGGACTTGGTCTTTGCCTTGGTAGAGATGTCTCCTCTCTTGCCCTAACATCTCATCCTCCAGTTTAGTGCACTTAACAGCCCAACCTCAGCCATTTGAGAACCTTTCTGTTCTACAAACCAGATGCTCTGGGGGCCAAGCCAGGCTACAGCAGCGTGAGTGGGCCACGCACCCGACAGGGCAGAGCCTGCTTCTCCTGCCTGATTTAGTCATTGCCTCTCAGCCTGGACCCCTGGGGGCTCACCGGTAGAATCTCGGTAGAGGTGTAGTATGACTCTGGACATTCACTTTGCTAAATACCCCCACCCCACTTGGCACTCCTAGCGGACAGAGAAGCTGCTAGAGACCATCGACCAGCTGTATCTGGAATATGCCAAGCGGGCTGCGCCCTTCAACAACTGGATGGAGGGGGCCATGGAGGACCTGCAGGACACCTTCATCGTGCACACCATCGAGGAGATTCAGGTATGCCGCTCGTCCTGCCTCGCCCCAGAAGCCCACACTCTGCAGGTCACACCCTGTCAGGGCTGCCCCTGGAGGGTAGAGGACTGAGGAAGAGCATCCCATGGGTCTTAGAGATGTGAAACCTTTGCATGTTAACTTATTTTGACCAGGTAATATATGTGCATGGTATACAATCCAAAAAATGAAAAGGGTATGTGATAAGGTCTCCCTCCTCCCCAGGCCCCCTCCCTGTGTGAGTAAGCACATGACCCCAGTCTGCGTACTCAGACAAGTGTATTTATTTCCATGTTCTTTTCTGTACCTTTAGGTTTAAAACATAAAAAGCAGCTTTTATTATATACTGTATCCTGAACCTTGATTTTTAATTGAACATTTATCTTAGAGTTCATTTCATATCAATTAATAGCTTCCTCACCCTTTTATCAGCTCCAAAGTATTAGATTTAAGAGGTTTTACAAAGAGCTGAGGAAGCCAGACCAGGGGAAGTCACCTGAGGAGCAGACCTCTGGGACAGCCCTTGCCCTTGATCTGACTCTGGGAAGTGAGCGGGTTCCTGCCAATTTCTTTCCCACCCCCGAGGATGAAGCTGTTAATTTGATACCTCAGGTCTCCCAATGGGTGTTGGCCCAGCTCACTCCCACAGCAACCACCTCTACCTGGGCCATGAGGGTCTCTTTGTTCCTCTTGCCCAGGGTGGGCACCAGCCCCCTGAGTGATTGCATTTCTCCATCCCCATGTATGTCCAGGGACTGACCACAGCTCATGAGCAATTCAAGGCCACCCTCCCCGATGCTGACAAGGAGCGCCAGGCCATCCTGGGCATCCACAACGAGGTGTCCAAGATCGTCCAGACCTACCACGTCAACATGGCGGGCACCAACCCCTACACCACCATCACGCCTCAGGAGATCAATGGCAAATGGGACCACGTGAGTTTCATAAGGGCAGGGATTTTTGCCTTGTTTGTTGTTGGTTGATTTTTTTTTTTTTTTTTTTTTTTTTTTTGACAGAGCCTCAAAGTAGAGTAGGTAGAGTGTGGTGGTATCACAGCTCACAGCAACCTCCAACTCCTGGGCTCAAGCGAGTCTCCTGCCTCCGCCTCCCAAGTAGCTGGGACCACAGGCGCCCGCCACAATGCCCAACTATTTTTTTGGTTGTAGCCATCATTGTTGTTTGGTGGGCCCAGGCAGGATTCAAACCCACCACCTTAGGTGTATGTGGCTGGCACCTTAGCCATTTGAGCCACAGGTGCCGAGCCTTCACTGATTTTTATTGACATCATGTTTTTAATCGCTGCATGGTAAACACTCATAGTGTGCCCAACTAGCAAATGACCAGATTCCTAGTACAGGTCAACATTCTCACTCCTGTTGCTGACTGGCCCCTTCCCCACACCCGTCCTACACTTCCTTGTCTGGCACACGAGACACGTCATTGGCTCATACCCAAAGTTGCATGGTCGTTCTTGCCCCAGGTGCGGCAGCTGGTGCCAAGGAGGGACCAGGCTCTCACGGAGGAACACGCCCGCCAGCAGCACAACGAGAGGCTACGGAAGCAGTTCGGGGCCCAGGCCAACGTCATCGGGCCCTGGATCCAGACCAAGATGGAGGTGGGTGGGTCCAGTGGGCTCCCACCCCTCCCCCGCTCTGTCCTAGCCAGGCTACCTGTTCCCTCTGGGCAGTACCCAGGAGGACAGAGGCCCTGAGCCCGTGACTAGTCTGCTGCACTACACGGAGGCCTTCACAGAGAAAGGCTGATAGCTTCCCAGTGTCTAATTTGGGAGCACAGACCAACACAGGGACAACTAGGGAGCCACATATGAGAGTTCCACAGGAGGGTCGGTCCCAGAGTACCTGAGTCAGTGTGGTCCATTTGGTGGCTCTAGTTGACCAGGCCTCCTCTTCCCTCTGTGCTTCTCCTCCTGAGCTTGCTTGAAAAGAATGTTCTTCCTAGAGAGAGCCAAACCCCCAGTTGAATGTAGTGTTTTGGCTGATCTGTATGGCTCAGCTAGAGATGTGCTCCAGCTAGAGCGTGGCCTCTGAGCTCCTTGAGGGTACAGACCATGGTGAGATCACATGTGTGTGCCACCCCGACTCCCCACATGCTATGCTTAGCAGCCACTCAGGAAATAGTACCTACTGGATTGAATGGAGTGGACAGAGTGTGCTCACAAACAAGGTTTGTTTTGTGTGCATTAATGTCAGACCGAAATGGGCATTTGGCCTGGCCTAAGGGATGGGCAGGATCAGGTGGCCACGGTGGGCACCCCAGGAGGCTGAGCAGCAGGAGTGGAAATGGCCACCAATGGGTGAGCCAGGCCTGCTGGCCTGCAAAGGTTCTGGCTCAGTGGATCCCTGAGAGGACCATGTTTAGGGAACAAGGCTTGGGAATGGGGTTTGACTAGCAAGCAAAGGAGTGGACATTAAGTTTAGTCACTGACCCTGCATCCCTTCCTGAGGCTGACAGGTATTTCATCCAGTGACAATGGTGCTTGCTGCACACCTTCGTGATGCTGTTTCTATGCTAAAGAGCACTCATACTAAAAGTGCCTTGCTAGTTACAGCGATGGCCTCTAGGATTGGGCTGAGAACCAAGAATCACCTGAGGAGTTAGCCAGTGACCTTGGGGACACCAGTCCGTACCTCATGGGAACAGAGTGGGGTTATCTGATAAGGTGCCTCCTTCCGGATGAACAGGAGATTGGGAGGATCTCCATCGAGATGCATGGGACCCTGGAGGACCAGCTCAGCCACCTGCGGCAGTACGAGAAGAGTATTGTCAACTACAAGCCAAAGATTGACCAGCTGGAGGGTGACCACCAGCTCATCCAGGAGGCGCTCATCTTCGACAACAAGCACACCAACTACACCATGGAGGTAGGTGGGGAGGAGCCTGTGCCCCCTTCTGTCCCCCCACTATGGGGGTGGGGGAGCTTACCCATCTTCTAAGGCAGCTGATCACAGTAGGAGGATAAATTCACTTTTCTCCACCCCCAAATAGGAGGATAACTTTTCTCCACCCCCAAAGCTTTGTGTCTTCGATTTTTAGTGCCTTCTGGATTTCCCAAGGACCTCATGTTTCCAGGCGCCATCTCCAGAATTTGATTCAGTAGTTCTGGGGTAGAGCTACATTTTTATTTATTTTTATTTTTATTTTTTAAGTAAATTTATTTTAGGTTAATGCAAGGGTGCAAACGACCAGGTCAGCTTATTTGATTTTGTTAGGTAGAATCCCTCTTGTGGTTATGTCCCACACACAAAAGGGGTGCCAAACCCCCACCCCCTGTGCCCATTCAGTAAGAGCACCCCAACCTCCTTGCCAGAGCTTCTCTCATTACCAGAGCTAAATTTTTAATAAGCGCCCCTGGTTATTTGGGTGCTGGTGAGCTCCAAACTCTGCTTGTTCTGCCTGGGAAGGTGTGTGCGCGTGTGTATGTCTGTGTCAGTGTCCCTTAGATTCTCCTACTGCCAGATCTGCTCTCTTGACCCTACTGTTGGCAAGTCCTGTTCTCTCTGCTGCCCCAGGCAGAGGTGACCACCCTGTCCCTAAACCATCTAGGGTCCTCTACCTTGGTAGGTTGCTATTACCCGGCTTCTCCAGCTGGTGACAGAGTCAGCGGGGAAGGCTGGCTTTGGCGACTTTCACCATTTTGACAGTCGAAGAGAGGAGTAGGTAGGGCAGCCTGCTGCCCAGGCCTGGGGTCCTTTACTAATAGGCCCCTCAACCACCTGTAGCACATCCGTGTGGGCTGGGAGCAGCTGCTCACCACCATCGCCAGGACCATCAACGAGGTGGAGAACCAGATCCTGACCCGGGACGCCAAGGGCATCAGCCAGGAGCAGATGAATGAGTTCCGGGCCTCCTTCAACCACTTTGATCGGGTGAGCCCTGCCCTGGCGCTTGCTGAGTGCAGACCCCAGCCCCCACCCCCTCCCCAGGGCCCTGGAGGCAGTGCCTAGGGTATGGCTGCTCAGCAAGTGAGGGGGTGAAGGGGAGCTGCCGTCAGCCTGCCCTGACTCAGGGCGCCCCATGAAGCCGGCCTTGGAAATCCTGTCCTGGTGTCCCTGAGCTTCCCTGCTTTCCTGGAGAGTGCTTGTGCTCTGGGTGGAGAGGGACATTTGACCCCTGACTTTTGCTCTCCTGCCATGAGGAATCAACCCTCAGGTGAAGGCTTGCTGTCTCCAGCTATGAGGACTGTCCCTCATCTGCCCCAGGGGACAGGTGTAGAGACTCCTCCCTTTCTCCCTAGCCCAGTGTCCTTTGGCCACTCTGCCAAGAATGTCAGCCACGGTTCTGGGTTTTCATCCCAGCTCCAGTTAGGCTGGGCAATAGTGAGCTGCCCCTTCCCAGTGCCCTGGGGCTTGGGGGTGGTCACAGGGTGGAGGGGCATGGGCTTGGTTGCTGGCCACCTCCCCTGCCTGCTTCATGGCCACCCTCCAGGCACTTGGGGGGTGGAGCTCCCAGGGAAGCTTAGGTGGGCCAGAGCACACTGCTCTGGCGGTGTTTCCCAGAGTAGGGCTGCATGTGCCGGGAGAGGGCACGCCCTGGAACCTTGTCCGTGTGTCTAACCATGTGCACTTTTATTTCCCCTCCTCCCTGCCCCCACCCTTTCACCTGCTTGCCTCTGTGCCCGTGTCTCCCCACACATGCCACCCTCCCCGGGGCATGCCCCTCACGGCCTCCACCTCCCTGGCACCGCATGGCTCGCTGCCTGGTGCACTGCGGCCCCAGGATCACTCCGGCACACTGGGTCCCGAGGAGTTCAAAGCCTGCCTCATCAGCTTGGGTTATGATATTGGCAACGACCCCCAGGTACTTGCCTCCTGCATGGAGCACGCTCGGGGTGGCATCTGGGGCGAGAAATAATGCATTTTTCCTTTTTCTCTTCTCTCTGTCTGGATCTCCCCGTCCCTCTCCTGTGGGCCATGGGGCTCGTCTCTCCTACCCCTGTCCACCTCCCACCACTCTTTCCTCTGGCCTCTGTCCTCACTTGTCTTTTGTGGGAACCTGCCTGGTACCCCCCCTTCCTCTCCTCCATCCTGTGGACGGATTTTTGCATCTCCCTGCTCCGTTGTCCTCCATTCTGCGGACATCTTCCCTGGATGTGTATTTGTGTCTGCTCCTCCATGTTTCTCTCCCTTTCGTGACCCCCAAACCATAATCCTCATCTTCCCTCTGGTCGTTTGTGCCCTGTCCTGGCCCCGGGCCGGCCCTTCCTCTTCCCACTTTTCTGACCCTCCTTGTGTCTTGGTGCCACTGCCCCACAGAAGAAGACAGGCATGATGGACACGGATGATTTCCGCGCCTGCCTTATCTCCATGGGTTACAACATGGTAACGTAAACCCCACCCTCTGCCTGCCCTGGTGAGGAGGCAGCCAGCTGGCGGGAGAGGCCGAGGCCCAGCAGTGGTGCAGTGGCAGGCTGTAGGCCCTCAGGCTGGGGGCTGCCCTCCCTGGAGTAGCCTTGAGTCTCTGCCCCCGAAAGCTGGGCCCAGCTGTGACCTGTGTTCGGGAGACCAGGCCTTCTCACCTCAGTCTCCACACCGTTCATCTTCTGGTACTGACAGTGGAGTACCAGCAGCTTCTCCACTCCTGCTGTGGGCGGCTGGGCTCACCCGAGGCTGGCAGGAAGGACTGGTGGTCTTGGACTTTCCGGGTTTGGGGTTGGCTCTGCTTCATCTCACACAAGGCATGGGAATTTAGATTTCTTCCTCCACCCTGGCAATGGCTCCAGCCAGGCCTGTACTGCCTTGCCATTGTCCCAGGCCACCCTGACTTTGGTCTGCCCCCAATCAAGCAAACTTTCTGAGCAGGCCATGTGCTAAGTGCAGAGCCCACAGGCTGCCCAGCATAGGGGCTTGGGGCTAGACACGGTGAACCTGGGAGTAAATCCCAGGCTGCTGTCACCAGCTTGTGGCCTCAGATAAAGTGAGGGAGACCTTGTGTACTGTTCACGGGTTAATTGAAGGAACTTACATAAGTGCTGGGCCCGTGTCTGGCATGTAGGAAATATAGTGCGATAGGGAGAAAACACATTGTAGAGCCAGACTGCCCGAGTTCAAATCCCAGCTCTATTGCTTACTGGCTGTGTGACCCTGGGCAAGTCACTTAGCCTGTCTGGGGCTGAGATTTCTTGTCTGTGCCGTGAAAATGAGATCCCTACTTCGTATAGTGGTGGTTTGAATTAAATGAATTGAAATATATAAAGCACTTAAAAGAATGCCTGGCATATAGTAGGTATCAGCCATTATTATTGTTGTCATTATAATTATTATCAGCATTATTGTTTGGTCTGTGGGGAACCCAGGCATCTGTAAAGAGTAGGAAACTCTGAGCTGGGTCTCCATTGTTGGTTGTTGTATCCCTGTCATACCCTCAGGATAGCCCCAGTTAGGTCCGGGGCTGCTATGCCCTCCTCTTCCAGAGATAGTCTGTCTGAGTCCCAGGGTCTTCAGGTCCCTAGGAGATATTCCCAGTGGGCCATGGGCTGACAGGCTTGGGGTTGGCTGTTCCCTCCAGGGAGAGGCAGAATTTGCCCGCATCATGAGCATTGTGGACCCCAACCGCCTGGGGGTAGTGACATTCCAGGCCTTCATCGACTTCATGTCCCGTGAGACAGCTGACACTGATACAGCAGACCAGGTCATGGCCTCCTTCAAGATCCTGGCTGGGGACAAGGTGGGTCTCCTGGGGTATGGGCATTATGCTGGGACAGCAAGCCCTGCCTGGACTCTGATCCAGAGTGGGAGGGCTGGGATGCAAGCTCCTCAACTGTTCGTCCTCCCGGGGGCCTTGGGGCACCTCTCACTGCTACTCACCGCCACCCATTTGTGTAATGCCTTGAGCTCAGCTAAGGTACCAGGACACAGTATCAGCTTAAGGGAATCCCCTGCCAGGGGCACTGCACTTCAGTGAGGGACTCATTCATTGTCGTGATGAAATGACAGGTGGCAGAGGTAGTCGAGTGGTGTGGGTGTATGATAGGATTGTGGAGTCCACCCAAGAAACCCTGGGAATCACCCTTGCACAGACATGGACATGGTGGCAGCAGGCAGAGGGACTATGGAAAGCATGTCTCATTTTTCTATGCTGAGTAGGGGTATGTTTGGGGTTCCAAATCTCCGAAGTGCAGTGCATCAGCTGGCAATGGAAAAAAAGGAGCGATGCTGTCTGTATGGAAGCTAAGTCTCAGCTGTCTGAGACAGTCATTGGGGGACCTGGATGTCCCTCAGACCCACAACCAGCTCTAGCCCAGGGAGCTGTTTTCTCTAATGTTATAGAAAAGATTCAAAAGAGCATCTAGAAGAAATTGGGGCAAGGGTGACTGGGAGCTGCGTTTCCTTTCTGTAAAATTTTTTTTTTTATTTTTTTTATTTTTTGAGACAGAGCCTCAAGCTATCCCCCTGGGTAGAGTGCCATGGCATCACAGCTCATAGCAACCTCCAACTCCTGGGCTCAAGCGAGTCTCCTGCCTCCGCCTCCCAAGTGGCTGGGACCACAGGTGCCCGCCACAA